>JAIUND010000247.1:0-92086 GCA_034699125.1 Gisinianus flammeolus
CCCACCACCTCTTTCTCTTTCTCCTCTCCACCCCCGAACACACTCAATCTCTCACCGACTTTCTCCATCTCTCCACGTCCAACAGGGAAATTTATGAAGAATACATGAAAAAAAATAAAAAAAAACAAAAAACAATTCATTTACCAAAATGGTTCTCCACTTTTTCATCCCCCCAAATTAACAAGGCTCATTATTCTCGCAGGGAAAACAACTTTCCTTCCCCTCATCCGTATACAGATATTATTCTTATTACATTATATCGTATAAGATATTATCCACATTTCCTCTCCCTTCATATAAATGCTGATATATATCGTCAACTCGGAAAATCATTTTGTTTTTGTTCAACTCAACCACACACACAGACGCACTTTGCTTGTTATTTGTTTCTTGATTCTGAGATTCTGGGTGAAGAGAGAACGGAGGGAAAGGACTGCAGTCTCATGTGGGTGTCAGACTAAACGATTCCTGTCCCTAACAATGAAAGGGAAAGGGAAAGCATAGAGAAAGTAAAGGACGTAGACGTAGAGTGTGTACATTTTTAGGTATTGGTGTTGTGAGTGGGGGTGGGGGGAATGGGGGGGGTGGAATATATGGACATGGATAATACGACAGGGACACGGGAACATGAAGTAAACAGTATGAGGTTTTAAATGGGAGGATGAACGTCTGAAGGAGAGAGGAAGAGGAAGAGAAAGTGTTTGGATGGGAAGGTGGCTCAAGGCTGTGGAAATTTTTGATGGCTCGGAAATGAGATGCTTCATGTCAAACGACACCTTTATTCAAGCTTGGATCCTTAGCAATTTATTTGTATACATCCTCTCCGCCTTTCTCTCCACTTCTCTTTCTCTTCGCTCGCACTCGCACTCGTACTCGCACTCGACAACGGCGACAATCGTCCCATAAAAAAATCCTGTAGTGGGGGAAAGACGAAGAAGAAAAAGAAGAAGTGAGAAAAAAGGAACCAACAACTCAACGACCCAACAAGCAACCCATTTTCAGTGAGTATTAATAAGAGGAGAAGAGAAGGAGAAGGAGGAGAAAGAGTCTCTCTCCTCAATTCTTATCCTCATCTTCATCTTCCTCCTCGTTTTCTTCTCTTTCTCCTTCCGCAATTCCGTGTAAATCCTCATCATCCTCATAAATGCACCACTTGCTCTCGTTCTTGTTGTCTGAGAAGGAGAGCATTCTTTCACTCCTCATTACAACTCATCCCTTTTTAAATTACTTTGCTCATATTTCTTCAATGAATTACCTCGCAACTCTCCTTCCTTCGCTTCACGTTTCCTTCTCTGTCGGAACATGAACATGAAATCCTCTCGAAAAAAATAAATCCACACACTTCCCCTCATCAACTCGTAAAAAACATGGCTAAACTCTTTCAGCTTATAAATGATAAAATTTATATTTATGTAATCAAATCTCAGGGAGCCATCGATTTTTATTCGTAATCCTTTTCAAAGCAAAATCGCTCTCTCTCTCTCGTTCTTTTTCCTATAGCAAACGACGACAACCAATGGCATGAAATCTCCAAAATTTTTCCAACATTATTTTTTTTCTCTTTGCCAAAATTCTCTCTTCCATTTTACTTGGGTGAAAAAAAAAAAAAAAAAAAAACTTTTCAAAATTCAAAATGGGCTTCAATGTTATGGGATTTTAGTTGCAAGTTTTCATCATCATGTTGTACTTTGTGTGCAATGCAATTCTGTTTGATCTCTTCAAATTTCTTTTCACAAGTTTTTTTTCCCCTTCTTCATGTCAAAAAAAAAATAGAAATAAAAAATGAAAAGAAATTTAAATTCAAGATTTTCCACACAGACACATGAAGACATTCTGGTAATAAATGGAGGGGGGAATTTTCATAGACTCGCCTGACTGACAGCATTTAGGACGGATTTGTTTTTGTAGGGAATTTTTTGTGTATGGGGAAAGTGGGAGATGAAAGAGACTGACGATGAGTGGGGGAAATATAAAAGAGACAGAAAACTGGAGTGGTGTCATACAATAAATTTGAAATTTAACAAGTTACTCGAAGAGGAAAAAAATAAGGAAAAAAGTTTGCCTACCTTTCGCCCGTCCTCTTGCTTTCTCTTTCTCCTTTCTCTTTTTTTTCTTTCTCGTTTTGATTGCAGGGAGAGGAGGAACGTGAGCGAGTTGAGTGGAGTTTCTCTCTCTCTACATCTCGTCCTTCTGCTCAAGTCGGACTCTCTGCGCTCTCTTGCATGAAAACTGGTACTGTCTGCTCACCCGCTCGGGTGTATCCGTTACCCGGGAATCTACGATCTGAATCTCCACGATCCCTCCGAGAATTCTCAATTCTCCATCTCCTTCTTCATCATTTTCTTAATTTTCTCTCTCTCTCTCTCCAAACTCACGAACGGACAAACGAATGAACGACACAAAAAAATCCGATTTGAATTTGAATACGAATTCAAATTCAAATTCAATTTCCATGCCAAAGGACACACATTCAAATTGAACTCGAAGAAATAAAATTAGGCTTTTCTTCATATTCATTCTCCGTCTCACCGTATTTCAACGGGGAGAAGCCGAAGATCTGGCAAAAAAAAATGGAACAAAAAAGAAGGAACCCAAAATCCCAAACCTACAAAACTCAATAGATAGAAATGTGAGAATAAATCATGAACATTTGCACAGAAAATGGGGAATTACATATATATGGCCATTGTCGTGGTCGGGGTTTTAAATTGTTTGTAATTTCCAACAAATAGAATTTGAAATTTGGGATTTGCAAATTGAAACCCAAGCAGGTTAACAACTGGAGAGAGAGGACTTTGGCGTTTTTTTTTGGTGAAGATATTTATTGGGGAGGGAGCTTGGAACTCGATAAATTGAGTGGTTAGTGGGCTCTTTCCACTTTTGACTCGACTCTTTGCCCATTTTGTATTGAAAAAAAAAATTCATGAGACGAGCAAGATAAAGATGGAAATAAAGATAAAGCTGTTTAAGGAGGAGGAGAAGGAAGGTGATATAAGTGAAAGGAGATTCAGTGATGGGAAAAAGCGATAGAAAAGAACAAGTGAATAATTGAAGTTGAATCCGGTGGGGAAAGTCTCTCGAGTCCGGAAGAGAAAACGAAGGAGGGGAATGAGCCTACGTGGAAACCAAATAGGGGAAAAGATCTATTTAAAGCTACTTATGTAACCCACGTTGGTATTCCCCCCATCCTCCCCTCCGAAAAAGTAAAACAAAATACACAGAAACAGGAACAGAGAAAAACAAAAAATAGTGGAATAAGTAAAAAAAAAGGTAGGAAATACAAAATACAAATTCACTTTGGTAAGGGAAAAGGAGTGGGGAGTTTGGGAAGTTTGGGGAGGGAGAAGGAAAAGGAAAGAAGGAGCAACTTTGCATGCCAATTGCGTCCTCAACAACTGGCACTCGCCTTCCTTCTATGAAGACGGGGATAATATGTGAGCCCAGATGGGGAGACAGACAATTCCCACTTCAACTCCAAATTCAACGACTTTATCACACACACACACAGACACACACAGACAGACACAAAACAAGCGAGAGAAAGAATGGAAGGCTTCCGTGACTCCAACTTCCAACGTCGACTTTCTCCCGACTTTCTCTCTCCTCTTTAAAAAAAAATAGAGAGACAAAAAGTTAAAGTTTAGTTCATATAAAAAATCCATAAACAAGGAAACAAGCGAGTTAGTTTTTCTTGGATGGTGTATATGAATAAAAGAAATGGGATTAATTATGGTTTATTTAACGTTACAATGAACAACGAGTTTCCCTTTGAACCTTTTGAGGGAAAAGGTCGACTGGGGTCAAGTCAATAAACTCGTATCAAAAGTCTCCTCATTTATTTACGTAACGCCTGGAATGAATGGATGTGGGAAATGTCACTTTGAAATGACTTTCCCCTTTTCCCTCCCTTATCTTCATTTAAAACTTTCTCTTCTCTTTGTCTTGTTTCCAGCGTCAATCTTGACGGAATCTCTAAAGAAAGAAAGAAGGAATGAAATAATGGAGAAAGAATAAATGTGAAAGAAATTATCATGTACAGACTACAGATGTGTAAGACTGTGGGGAATTTTTAGACATTCCCATGAAGAAATGAGAGAATGTGTGGAAGAAAGAGAGAGAGAAAGAAAGAAAGAAAGAAAGAAAGGAAGGAGAATGGGTAATGTGAACATTTGTAAGGCAGAGTCGGTCCGTCCTCATGAGCATCACGTCACGTTCCTCTTATGTAATTGTCTGTGCCCATTGATATTCATATTTGTAGTTTGTATTTTGTATTGTCCTTATATATTCATATTCATGGGGGTTTCAACTGTAGCTGCTGGTGTGGAGCCAGTGCCTTTGCCAGAGCAACTCACAACTGTGTCCTCTCTGTAATTGAGAGCATGTAAAATTCATTCATTCGCTCCCTCGCTCTTCTCTCCTCCCCCAAATTGTTTCATCTAAATAAACAAACGAAAGGGATAAAAGATAAAAGGAAATGGAGGAGAGAGAACAAGGAATGGCTACAAAAAAGGGAACGACTTGAGAAATTTGAATTTAAATCTCAACTTGAGTAATGTAATATAAATGTAGCCACAATTTAACGGGGGAAGCAACAAGGAAATTTCTACACTCATTTTAATGGATATTATTTGTCGTGATTCAGAATTTAGAATTTCGGACTCGTTTGCCAACTGGACTTTCTCCCTTTCTTTCTCTCTCTCTCTCGTTCTCTTTCTCTCTACATTTAATTCCCTATAAACAATCAAGGTTGGAAAAATACATGAATAATTTTGAAATTACTTTTGTGTCGAGTCGTTCATTTTCCTGGGGGCCTCCACGCTCCACAGTTTTACACTCCTCATATTATGGACAAAATACTTTCCCCTAGAGAATTCCCAAATGTGGAGAGATTCTCCACATTTTACAGCAAGCAGCTGGATGGAAACTATCCCAACGATTTTCCACTCTTTTTCATTGTTCCGCACATTTCGCTGTCTCTCTCTCTCTCTCTTTCTTTTTTCTCGACCACACTGGATTTACACTTTTTTTTTCTCGGCAAGAGCCATTTTTCATATTTTTTTTCTTTCATGGAAACTCCACAACAACAACAACAAAATGTCTCTCGAGTAATTCAAGCACGAGCTTGAGAATAAAGGGAAAAGGGAAATTGTGGTGACACGCGATATGAAATTTAAAATAAAAAAGAAGGAAATTTCAAAGTTGAACTGCAAAATGCAAATGGAGAAATTCAACAAACATTCCTGTTATTTTCCTCAATTTTAAACACAATTTTTGTGTCATACTGAAAATTCCCGTGTTTTTTATACGAATTTCAATTTACAATCTTTCCCTTTGTCTTCATTGCAAAGAACCACAAGCATTTTTTAAGAAGGGTTTTCTTTTTTATTGAAAAGTCCAGTTTTAGTTTCTTGGGGTTTGTATGAGGAGTCGTCGGGAGTTGGGGAATGGAGCAGTCAGAGAAAGGAAGGGAAAGTAAATTGAACATGTTTGGCGTTTCCGTTTGGTGAAGGTAGTCTAACTAAAATCCGATTATTTATCAGGAAGAAGGCGAACGAGACGGAATCTCGTCGGGTTACTCGGAAAAGATGAAGAAAAATATCCACCGTTTTTTTTCTCCTTTTTTTCGGTCTTCACCGTCTCTTCGTCGTCTTTTTGTGCTGTGAGCAAGGGAGGAATTTCCTGTTTCAGTGTAGTTGAAGGAAACAGCTTGGTCGTCGATTATGTCAACAGGGGTAAAATATATGGAGTCACACAGGTCCCTGTAGAGTTGAACGTCGTCGACATGGCCACATGCAAAACTTGTTCTACTCCACCTGAATTCTATAGCATGAGAGAGAAAGAAGAGTAAAAAGAAAAAAGGGGGGAAAAAAATGAAGATTCGATTTACTTTTATAGGTCCACATTCCTGTCTCTGAGGTTCTTTCGTGTTCCAAATCTCATTCTTAAATGGCTTGTTGGCTACACAAAATCGACTCTATTTCGTTACCGTCGACGACACTCTTCCATTCCTCTCTCTTCCTCTCTCTCTCTCTTGCCGCAACTTGGTGGATTGAAGGAGAGTCGGAACGAGGGACGATGACGAGAATGAGAACGGAGATTTTTTGAATGTTGCATTTTGATGGCCCCCCATCAACCATGAAAAAAACTCAAATTTCGGCATAAACTCTGCCGACTGCAGCACCCTTTTAGCATTCTCAATAGATTTCTCCCTCCACCGCTCTTTCTCTCACTTTCTCTTCACCCATGGAAATTGTCTAGAATGTCAACGAGAGACGTCTGAACTCTTTTCAACTTTAACTTGATCCTTATTTTCATGTTGATCGTCAGCTCTCAGTCTGTTCATTCCTCCGTTATGTCCAACTATTTCACCTTCTTCTTCTTCGTTTTCTTCTTCCTCCATCTTCCTCTCTTCTACTTCTTTTTTTTCTTTTCCCTCTCCTTAATAAATAACTCAAGTGGGTTCGAGGTGAGGGTTTAGCCTTATATTTTATTAATATACGAGTTCTTGTGGTATGGCGAGTCTGCTGCCTTCCAACCCTTTTTTCTCTTTATTTGCCTCCATTTCCATTAGAGTGTGGGTCATATGTACGATAACGGAAAGGAAGTGTGTGGAGTGGGGTTGATTCAGTGGGTTCAAGTCCCTCTGTCACCCATGGAAACATGATGATGGCCTCGATTGTACACTTTAAATTGTATACACACACACACACTCACTCACTACAGATATAAATACACATTGGCCCATTCACATTCAGGTTTACGTGTAGTTTCCCCCCGTGAAATCAAACGAAATCTATAAGCTGCCTCCATTACAACATCATGTTCCTTGCTTGCAAAACTTGTGGGGAATTCCATATGGAACATTGCGGTCTTTGAGCCACATTTTCTATTTTGTATTTTGTATTTCACCTCCTTTGACTTGTATTTATAAAACAGAGAGAACAGACACGCAGACATGTTCTCTTCTGTAGTCTCCTCTGTGTTCAATATGATGAAAAAGGAGGCTTTGGCTTTTGAGGCTCTTGAACATCGTCAAAACATGCAGATGGAAATCGATTCAAACGCTGTCTTTCCTTCCTTTTCTCATGACTATTTCTACTTGTATTTTCTATTGCTATTGCTATTGCTCCGCTGTTACCATTACTATTTGACTATTCCTCTTGTACAGAAAGAATGAAAGTGAAAGAGAGAAAGAGGGAAAATGAAAGCGAAAGAGAAGGCTAGAGCGCTCAAAATATGGTGGGAGGAAAAAATAAAATTTCACCATGAGAGTTTTCAATGAAATTTTCCTTGCGAAATCATTTCTGAATATTTGTTTAGGAGAGAAGGTGGAGAGAAGGGACCTCAACCGCATTGCAACATTGCTGTTACTACTACTGTTCCTTTTTCTCTCTCTCTCTCTCTCTCTCTTTCTTTCTCTGTCTGTCTATACGCAAAGGGTTTTGTTCTCATTTTCCCCTTCACTTTCTCCTTATTGCTGGTTTTACTTGTATTTGTACTTTCACTTGCACTTTTACTCTCCTCGTATTTTCTTTCACTTTCACTCATTTTTACTTTCCCTCTCGTGTTGCTGGAGAGTCATCCTCATCGTTTCCTCTTTTGTAGATTTCCTTCTCTCTTTTCCTCTAGTCGGCTCCACGTGGAACTTGGAACGGCTCACTTGAAAACCAGTTTTGCAGAAAGAAATGTAAAGATGATTAAAATATCCAGGAACATCTCCAGCTCAGCCGGCCATCATTGAGGTTTTATCGAGAGAAATATACCTTCTTGGAGCTACATAGAACTCCATAGATTCAGGACCAGTTCCAGTTTGTCCAGGTTTTCCCCAGCTCCTCCAAATAGTTGAACATTCTACAACACTTCTTCTTTCACTTCCCCCCATTTCCACACTGTTTGTATGCACTCATGCCAGCATTATTTTCCCTTAGTCAAAAACTTCTCTCTGTAGAATTGTGTGTAGTGGGGGGAGCAGCGGCGGATGGGAAAGGAAAGTGGAGCTGAGAGAGAAAGAGAGAGAGAGAATTGAAATGGCAACTCTTTTAACCAGGGATATCCATGGATGGAGATGGAGCGAGTATATTATATCATAAACTTAATGGCTTGGAGAAATTTCTTTCCCTTTGTCCTGGGTACACGTTCTATATGCTTTTACTCCATCCATTTACGAGGAGGGAACGAATAGAGTCTGTAGGAGGATTGGACTATGCAAACGGCAACTACTATTCGCATCCTGGACTTTTGTCTCTTATTCAAATTCCGCTCTGACTCCGTTCTTCTCTCTGTTTCTCTGCCCATAGAAAAACTATGCACATTCTCTCTTTTCCACTTTTCCCCCCACCAACCAACAGATAATAGAAAATATATCTACAGTCCAGACCTCGTCCTTTCAACATTTGAACATCTTTCAACCAAATGAAATCGTCCAGAAGAAACATTTAAACGAAAAATCATGACCAGTTTTTGTTCCCCCCCCCCTCACCCTCACCCCCTTCAACCATCTTTTCCCTTCAGTTCCATGTTCAAAGGAAAGAAGAAAAAAAAACCAAAACTCGATCCGTCTGTATGTAAGTTGAAACGAGAGTAGGAATGTTATTGTTATTGTTTAATTGACGCTTCAATGTCGTTGAAAGGAGACTCCCAACAAACACACAGTTCAGAATTCAAAATTGACATTTCATTTGGTATATCAAACTCGTAAAACTTTCTCCGTTAGAGAAAGAGCGTCGTCGTCGTCTGTGCATTTGGTTGGCGTATTGTAATTGAACAACAGACAGAGTTTGGAGGAGAGTAAAAGAAAGAGATTTAGGCAAGGGAAATGTTTTGGAGAGCGCCCAAGGAATTTTCCTTGGGTTTTCGCATGATAATCCATAAATGTATTCGTACATGAAGGGAGAAGGAAGCGACAACGGAGGTCCGGAAAGTGTAGGATAAAATACAGAGGAGAGAAGAGAAGAGAGAGAGAGAGAGAGAGAGAGAGAGAGAGGAAACGGAGGACATATCACTCGTAATTATAATAAATATAATTTGGTTGAGTGCAAAAGTATGAGATGAGTCGGATTAAGATGAAGATTTATACAAGGCAGAGTATTTGTAGCTGTGGCTGAAGCTGTAGCGGACTCCTCCCGATTGTCCAGATATGAACTGATGATACTCAAATGAAACTTTATATGACAAACAAGGTCATAAAGTACTCTAGGGCTCCCCCTCTTTCTCCCTCATCCCAGTTATCTTTTATCTTTTGTCATTGGCTCTCATGATGGACAATTTTCTGTACACATTCATTTTCATGATTATTTATGACAGTGCTCACAATGTCAACTACAAACTATGAACCTGTAGACTGTAAAATGAACTGAAATTTGATTTGACAGAGGAGAGACACTTTCTTCGAACGATACAGTCGGATTGATATCCATCCACATTTTTATCCCGTACAGTTGGCAGTTGAGTTTCATTTGTTCTCGAGAATCCGCCTCACATTGACAAATGTTATAACACAAGGAAATATGAGAACGAAGACGGGGAAAAAAGAGATGACAAATTTCGAGATTTTATAGGGAAATGAGAATGCAGAGAGTCCATGAAAGTATGTAAAAAACCAGACGGAGACGGAGCATGCGAGACAGAGAACAATCAAACTGAATAATAAGCCAACTTTTCTTCGTCTTCTGCATCTTATCTTTCAAGACTCTGACATTAGCTTATTCTTATTACTCGAGTTATGCATTGCGTTTGGGTTTCTTTAATTTCCTCGGTTTCTTGTTTGAATCAGAGCTGAGTTTGTTCCTTCTTTTCCTTTCTCTGTTTTCTCTCTCTCTCTCTCGGTTTTGCTCCATTGTGAAGTCATAGATGTACATATTTTTGTATACATTTTTCTGATTGCAAAATTGGGATTGGAGAGTGTTGAGGATCCCTTGACAAGGGCAAGAAGGGAAATGCTGGAGGCGAATAGGATAAAGAATGAGAAAGATGATGATGATGATAATAGAACTCATCATAATAATAACAACGTATAGAGAAAATGGTAATCCATGGTAAAAGCTACACGATTCGGGATTCGAGTCAAAGTTCATTTCTATTTTCTCTTTCTCTCTCGGTTTATTGGATGTCATCCGAACGTCTTCCCTTCCCAAACACAAACACACAGACAAATCCAGATCCAGACCAAGATGAGAACATCCACATTATATTTGGCTTGAATGCACCCAGAAATTCTCCTCCCAAGACGTAAAGTCAAAGTCGAACTGAAATTAGAATAGACACACACACAGAGACAACATTCGAACTGGAATCGAAACAGAGTTTCAAGATTCGGAACTGGAACTGGGCGGATGGAGAATTTCAAGTGAAATGCAGACAGATGTGATGTCTCCATTTTCTCCTTCTTCGACGTCTTCTCCTCCTCCTCTTTTTCGTTATTCTCTTTCCTAATTAATTTTCCAGTCAACTGGAATCCGAGTAAAATGATTATGAAAATGTTCATTCAGTGTCCTTCTGGTTCGTTTGTTCTCTGTTGAAATCTCTCTCATGATCACGAAATAGAGACAGAGACAACAATCAAATGTGACGAGACATGATCATTGTAGCGAGTAGTGAAACATCAAATTCTATTTTAATACGAATCAACTTTGTTCAAGTGTAAAGAGTAATATGGCCGGCCGGCCAAACTCCCCCCCCCCCCTCCACCAAACTCTCTACTTCAAACTAGAGATTAATTACAAATCTACTGGGTACAAAAAAAGTCCGTGCCTTTGACAAGAAAAATCCTATTTACAGGTCAAAGGATACAAAAACACAAAGTCGAAAATGGGCAATACAGTAGAGCTTAGCCATGTGCAATCTACAATCTAGGGTACGTGTGTGTAGATTCCACATAAAAATGAATGGATTCCAGAGAGAGAGAGAGAGAGAGAGAGAGAGAGAGAGTAAACGTGGCCCAAATTCTTCTGTTTAGTTCTCTCCTTCTTCTTTTTAATTAATAATTTTACTTAATTAATATTTCCTTATTCAAAATGGTAAAGTGCCATAAGCATTATAGAGTGCGCTCGTCGTGTTCAAGCATGAAAATGCTATACGCTTTCATATGGCTTAATGCTCCTAAACATAATCAAGTGTTTATTCCATTGTACATTTCTCCTATTCCCTTATTCCCTATTCCCTCCCATCATCTCTCTTTCCATCTCTCTCTACCTTTTGGACTTTCACTTTTACTCGGGGAACGAGTCGTAAATTTTTGATTTCCATTTTCCTAATGACAACTTGCCCTAATGAGGAGAATGAGCCGAGGCTTTTGTGTAATCAGACAGGGAGCGAGTGAGGGGAGAATGTATACACTCGAAAAATGAATATACAACAGTTTTGAGTTGGAGTTTGGAACATCATGATGGGAAGTATTACGGATTTATCATATATATCCAGAAAGGAAAAGGAGAGGGAAGAGAGAAAGTTGTTAAAGGTTCACGGAGGAGGATCAGAAACTACAGAGGACGGTTTTAATGAATATACAGAGGGTGGAATAGATACAAATGAAGTAGAATTTGACTGGAAGGAACATGCGGATTTTATAGTAAATAAATAATGGTGGCTATTTGGGTTAATTTAATGTGATTTTGATGTATGATTTTACATAGGCTCGCTGCAAGGACCCCAAGAGAAACGGCTGCTGCATCACTTACTAGATAAGTACAATACGTTGGAGCGACCCGTGGCCAAAGAGTCGGATCCACTTCAGCTCAGTTTTGGCTTGACTTTGATGCAAATAATTGATGTGGTAAGTACTACCCGTTCATATTACTCTTTATTTCCTCTATAAATATAAATATAAACGATAAATATGAATACACACTGGAAATATATCCATGAACCTAACATTTATATGATGACGAGGAGGACCATGATCATAATGATAATCATGTAACCTGATTGAATATGACACAATACGCGTATAATCTCTTATCTACGTATATCTAAATACACACTATATACTATAATTTATATCTATCTTCTCGTAAACTCTAATTTATGGTCGACCCACAACCAAACAACACTCGAACTCATTCCTATTTAGAACAATGAGACTTTTAATGTTTAAACTTTCAAAACCCCACCAACATTTTTAAATTAATCAAATTATCTCATAAACTTTTTCAGTCATTAATTATCATTAGAATTCTCCGTATCAGTTCCCACAACTTCTTCACGGCTAGCCTATCTACACACGAATACACATACTAAATAATAAAAATATATTAACTATTTACAAAATGAAACTTTGCTATAAATTCAATGGTGACTCGACTATACGTGTCATTCCTACGATACAAACTCTAATTGTAAATTAAGATAAATTACAATGATAATAACAATAATATTTACAATTTATAATAATAATGATAATAATAATAATTATTGTACAAATCTTTTTACGATTGCTGACGATGTCACTAATGTCCGTTTTGAAGCTCAGTCATTTTGACTCTTGAAATTTGAGCAAAGTATATATATATATAAAAAAAAAAATTCCAAAGGGAAATAATTATTCATAATATTGACACAGTGGGGAGGGAAGCTTCACAATGGAGTCTTTCGTCCGCCGCATCTGAATTTAATGGTAGCAGAGAGGAAGCTGAAAGGGAAAAAATAAACAAAGTTTGTTTTATTTGGTTGATTCACATCACATTGAATCTTTCTCAAGTTGTTCAATATTTTCTCTCTGAGTATAGCTAGAGCAGATGCAGATAGACCTAGACAGTTTTTTTTGGGTGGTAGTATTTACAATAGCCCAACTTGAATGGATACGAATACATACATACACTTGTCCATGTACACGTACACAGACAGTAGTCAGACAGCCATTTACCATTTGACATGAGTTTGCCTTCTTGTCTACATGCTACATGAAATAATATCAAATAGATCTCACTCTCCTACATACATATATTCGTCTACCACCACTTTGTATGCCTCCGAGTTTTTTACCTTTTTTTCAAGTCAGAGATTTTTTGTTTTTAGTTAGGTTTGCTGGGTCCTTTCGTTGTCCACACATACAGATACAGATACAGCTATACTCATACACGTACAAAAAATAACCTACAATCTACAATAATATTCCTGCCATGGTATTGTTCACAAAAAGAGGGAAAAGAAGCAAAAAAAAAAAAGAGAACTACCAGCTGCCTTTCTCTTTAGCCTACGGCAGCACTTTCCAAATCAATACAATTTTCTTCTTCTTAAACCTGAACGTTCTTATCTCTCTCTGAAGAGACTCTCAATCAAAACAATTGATCTCTCTCTCTCCTTTTCTCTCCCACCGTTTGCCGTTTGCCAAAACCAATCCCATTCTTTCCGACTCCCTACCCCCTTTCCCTATCCCATCCCCCCTTTCTTTCTCTCTCTCTATATATATACAGATATATATATGTACATACAGTCTTTTCCCTCTGTTCTCTCAAACAGATTCTATTTTTACATGTGAAGTCTTCTACTTTACTTACTCTTCTTGTCTTGTAGTCTTCTTCTTCTTCTTTTTCCCTTGTGATATTTTTCAACAAAAACCCTCATACTTCATATCCCTATGCATAGTCGTCCAGTTACATACATACATAATAAAATAAAAACCACTGAACTCTGGAAATTTCAATAAATTCTTTTTCTTATCATATTTTTTTATATGAGCTATCTAGCTTCGTGTGTGGTACAGCTCTCAAAATATATGTTCACTTTACCTTTGTATTTTTTTCAAAAACATATTTTTTTCAAAAACATATTTTTTCAAGTACGCGAATAAGAATAATAAGACAGACCAAAAAAAAAAAAAAACTATTTTCTATTCAACCACGAAATTTATTCATACGCTCGATCCTTCTTTATTCCTTCTCTCTCTCTCTCGTTTAACTCCAACTTAAAATATCAAATCGTTCCCCCTTGTTCCTTCCACAAAAACTCGTCGACTACACAGACAATATTACTGG
The DNA here is from genome assembly GCA_034699125.1 of Gisinianus flammeolus. NCBI lineage: Eukaryota > Metazoa > Arthropoda > Collembola > Symphypleona > Katiannidae > Gisinianus > Gisinianus flammeolus. The sequence continues at coordinate 13,971 of JAIUND010000247.1, forward strand.
GAATACAGAGAAAGGGAAAAGATAGAGATATTTCTTCCTTCCTGCAGAAACAGTCTAGTCGGAAGATGTGATGACATGCTGATACTAAATCTATTTTCAATACCTTAAAGTTTGAAAAAAGCACATTTTTAAAATTTAGCGAGTCAAAATGGTAAAAACGGGGAGCCACAGGGAAGAAGCCGCAGGGAAGCCACAATTAAGAATCTCTCTCACGCAGACACACAAAACACACACACACACAACAAATATATACATTGATTGAAACCTGAACACAACTTTGGTTTTAATTTACGTTGTCACTTTGGCTTATTCATCTTATTTTCATTGATATCGGATGATATTCGATGAGTAGATGATGACGACGGAGTAGGGATAGAAGGAAGAAAGTAGGTCAGTAGGGATGAAGAATCGATCGATGGTGTAAAGTATTTGAGTTTGAATTTACTCGTACAAATTACAAAAGGGCAAAGTTTACACTCACACTGATAATCATCGCACAAATACTCAAACACCCAACCAGCCAACAGACAGACAGAAACACGAACACATTTTATTTTAAGTTTATTTATATATATATATATTTCTTTTTTGGAACAGTTTTTTCTTTGTAAACTAAACTAAACTAAACTAACAAAAATCTAACAATTTGTATTCGTAGTGTAAATCTACTAATTAATTACTAATACGAACGAAAACGTTTGAATTTGAAATGTGAAAATATATACTCTCGCTTTTGTTGATCTGCCTGGAAAGACAATATGAGGCATAGGAAATAGAACGGAACTCTGTACATGGAAACCCCACAAAGGAAGGGAAACTATGTGTATATAAACTAATTAACTCGTCGGTAATTGGACAAACAGAGCTTCAAAATTCATGTCTATGTCTAGTGGCCACAAAGAGAAACGAGGGAGCAAATGAAAATATTTGGATAATAATTCTAGTTTTAGAGAAACCTCCTTTCCTTCACGGTCGTCTCTCATCAAATTTTGACATCCTTTCCAATTCATTTTCTACATTTTGAGTAATGCACACGGGTTATTTCTCCCTCTCATTGTGAAAGCAATGAAGATTTTCTTTTTTTATCCGTGTACGGAGTTGTCTCAGTTGGAATTCTCAATAGCGGTTGAACCATTATAGGAAATTTTAGGATCGACTAGGTTTTTTTTTTAGGTTCGTGTACTAGCTGATAGTACACGGACTAGTTGAGGTTGCTGCGAATTGGCAAAGGTGGAAAAAAGTATTTGATATATGTGGAAGGGAAATAATTAGAGAGCCAGAAAAAAAGAAAACCTGTAAGAATTTCTTTGTGTGTTTTCTCTCTATCTCTCTCTCTCTTGACTCGTCTCCGTCTTCTCCTCCTCCTCAAGGCTTGATTTTGAATGACTTTGCTATCGATCAAACTGTTGAAAGCTAACCAAAAGCTACCAGCTACCGAGTTCCACTCGCTTTCTTTTCAAAACATACAAGAATTGTTTCCAGCTCATGGAACTAAATCCACATCATCTACGAAACCAACACGTTCACACATACAATCCATTATAGACTCGACCAAACTCATGCGTGTGTGTCTGTGTGTAGTGTATTTGTCTGTCAAAGCTGGAGGATATATTAAGAGCATTGTAACAAGAACAAGGTACTCTCCTGTTTTTTTCATCGCCTTCTTCCTCTTTCTTCATCCTACCCCAGATGGATGACACAGTCAAATTGTTTATTTACTTTACTTCCTATGAAGTTACCACACACACACACACACACACACACACACACACACACACACACATGAGCATACCGTCCAATTCAGACGAGTTTCATGGCCCATAAAAGTATTTCAAATGATTGTACACCGACGACCGACTGATACGATTTCAATTGCATTCCATATGAGTAGTCGAAAACATGCAATTTGAGTGTTCGAGTAGCCCTTGTTAGTTCGTGTTTCAACGACGTAGGGAAAGAATGAGTGGGGAAAGAATGGGGATTTGACGGTATTTTATCTATCGCACACACGTGAGTTGATAAAGTGGGTAGGTACACAATTTGAAAAAAAGTAGTAAAAGGGAAGGACAGACAAAACGTTATGCTTGAAAAAGAGATCTCGAGATGACATATCGACCTTTCTCCATTGATTAATCGCTCGGAAACAGGAAGGAGACTGTCATGAAATTCGAATTTGTTTTCTCTTTTTTCTCTCATCTCCATCTCTCGCTCTCTTTTTATTTTCCGCTCCCCCCACTTACCCACATGCAGTTTACTTTCACACATCAAATTATATTTTCCCTTTCAAAACCCATCAATTTATTCAAAAGCTCCGGACATGACACACTACATTAGAAAGTAAACTCAATATATTTAGAAATCTACTGTGCATAGGTACATACAATAGGCACAGTTGGGAAAATAAAATGAAAAGTTCAATCTTTACCAACTGAATGAAACAATGGGAAAGGAATTAAGAATAATAAGTTGGGGGGGAACACCAACACAACTGAATTCAGTACAATAGATGAGAACGGAACGAGCTTAATTGACAGGAGAATTTCTAATATAATTGTGAGGCATGTCAATTCCTTAGTGGCCCAATAATTGTCATTCGATGGTATAACGATAAGGCAGAGGAGAGACATAGGAGATAGACATGAGTCAACTCGATCACTCACTTGATATTCCTCATTTATCATCCGACCAACCAACCAACAGTCAAGTTTGTCAAGCATTCAATTTATCAGCTATTTGTTTAGGCTTTACAAACAAATTTCCCAAAGTCTGTCGAAAACAAATACAGAACGTATAAAAAGGAAGGAGTGTTGTGTTTTTAAAATTCCCTAAGCGCCTTCCTTCTATTTACACGTTGTAAACAAAAAATAATAATATGTTGGGTCTATTTTGCAAATGACAAGGCGTTTCTATTTTCTACCTCCCATATTTTTCTCAGAGATAATAATAATAAAAGTAATAAGTAGGGAAGTAAAACATTAATTTATTATCAACTGATGGATTCCTTGAACATTCTTCAATTTCCTACAAAAACATGAAATTAGTACTTTCATTTAAAAAGTAATTTTATACATATCTGATGGGGCACTAAGGGAAAGTAATAAATACTCCAAGAATTCAGAAATAGTTTTGATTAGTTTTTTGAATGAAATTCTTGGTTTTTGGCTTGAGATTCCGTGGTGGTTTCATCTGTCTCTCTTCCTTTCTCTCTCTCTCTCTCCCTCTCTCTCTCAGATCACAAGTATAAAGAAATTCTAAGTAAGTAATATAATTTGAGGTGAGTTGAGAGGATCGGAGGATGAAAATGGATATAAAAGATGGTCGAGAGTTGTGGAGAGTTTGCACACACAATCGCACATAGGAAGGAGTTTAAGTGTACGGGAGGAATGTGAGAGGAAATGGAGGAAGGTGTAGGGAAGAAATAAATGTTGACCAAGTTGTACATCAAATCTGTAAAATGTTGACCACAAAATGAGTGAATTGAGTACAAGTAATCTAAACTCGAGTATCCACACAGAGTTTCTCGAGACGAGAATGCATTTAATGAGATGGGTCCAGGTATAAAACACATGAGCATAGAGAGAGAGAGAGAGAGAGAGAGAGATGGATACAGACTACATACACATCAAGTACAAGTACAAACGGATCCAGAAGTTACTCCTCCACAGATACGCACGAAACATGGCTCTCATATATCCTTATGGGTGAAACTCGTAGAGTTTTATGCTCCGTACATATCTGTCTACGTCGCGGTGTACACTCCACAATCCTCCAGTATATTCGGTTTGGGTGACTGAGAGACAAGGCAAAGCTACTGCCATTGCTTCAACTGGGGCTTTTGTACCAGTAACTGTAGATTTGGTATGGTATGGTATGGCATGGTAGGGTATCGTCTGGTCTGGTATGCAGACTGAACAACTTTCTCTCTGCTGCTCCTGCCTGCTGCCTCCTGCCTACGACGGCTAGTCGACTAGTAGTCGTAAGCCAAAAACCTTTTGCTCTATCTATACAACCATCCATCTATTCCCCACACGAGATTCTCGGGAGCAAAACTTTTCGTCATGTCGCAATGCGTCTGTTCTTTTCCTTCTCACCAACTATTCTGGCTCTAGTTCCTCTTCAGCTACTCTCTCTTCTCTCTACCTCCTTTGACTCTCTCTCTCTTCTCTCGCTCTCTTTCTCTCTGGCAAATGGATGGATGGAGATATACGGACAGTAGAGCGAAGCGAAGCACACAAATATGCACCAGAACTTCTCTCGTTTCTTTTCCTTTCCCCCGCAGATCCCGTTTAGTTATCTCCCTTGATCTTGCACATATAGTCAGTCAGTCACATTGGAGAAAGTGCGGAAGGCGGATGGAAATGAAGACCAAAAACTAAACGACGGACAGACTTTCACTCGCTTTCTCTTTCTTTCGCTCCTTCTCTCTCTCTCTAGTTCTTTTGCTCTTGAGAAGAGCTTAGACAAACACCACTGGTACTTTTACTACTTAAGAACTATCTATTTGTAAGTCATTCTTTCCCATGTAACTCGCTCTTCGCATGTTAGCTCTCGTCTTGGTATTTCGTTTTAGTTTTAGTATCCGTACGAGAGTCTAAATACACATCCATATGCATACCAATAGTCTACTCCACGCTACTCTTAATCTTTCCTTAGCTTATCTTTAATTTCCACTATCGGTTACCAACCACTCACAATTACTCTCAGAGACTTTATCTCTCTCTCTCACTCCCTTTGCCTTTCACTCTATTCCCTTTTACACACCTTCCCCAACGTCATTTACATATCCCAAATTATCTCATTCCTATTCCCAAATACGCACCATCATAAATTACTTGAATATCATTAGCCAGCTCTCTCCATACAAACTCCAGGATAAACTAATTTAGTCCAATGGCTCATCTCAACCTCTTTTCCCTCCTTCACTTTTGACGACTGTAGATTCATCCTCGAATGGACGCACTTTAAATTCCCTCATTCTGTTTTTCATTTTCATCAGGAATTGTATTTGTATATAAAAATAAATCAGGATTTTAATCTCCGGGGGAGCAGAATAGAATTCTTCTCTCTTTCTTCTTGGTTGTCATTTTCTATTCCCATTTTTTCTCATTTGAAGAATGAATTTAATTTGTCTAGGAATAAAATGACATTTTGAGAACAAGAGAAGGAGAAAAAAATGACGGGGGAAAAATGAGGAATGAGGAATCAAACAATTTTGTAGATTGGAAAAACATGCAAGAGACGGGGTTTTTGGGTACATAAGACAAGAGTTATATTGAGGGAATTTTTCCATTATTTTTACTCCTTCTGGGGGAGCAATTATTCATAGGGATTTGAGTGGCTGCCAATGTAACGTCGTCACTCTCTTCCCTCTATCTTTATGCTCATCCTTGGTTGGACGACGACGGAGGAGGAGAGAAATAAAGAGAAAGTATTCTAAAAGTATTCTGCCTAAGTAAAAGTAACAGAATGGAGAAGGGGAAAACGAAGGAGAAAGAATGTAAGAACGAAAGAAAGAGAAAAAGAGAGAATAAAAATATAAAAAAGCGAAAAGTTTTTCTTTGCCATCTTCTTCTTTTTGTTTTCCTTCTGGTTTGAGTTTTGGGTGTTTGTATGTGACTTTGGAGAAGATATAAGGCCGTTTATGTCAGTTTGTGAGACTGACAGAAGCTTCCAAGTCAACACAAGGAAAGAGGGAGAAAACATACGAGAGAGAGAGAGAGGAAGAAAAAACTATAGAGCTTGTACTTTGGTGGCACTTTTTTACAAATGTCAATACTCAAGGCCTAACCTTGTCGAGCTAAGGCTCAGGCCAAAGTTTAAGTTCATGTAGGTACATTACACACACAAGCTCAACAATCAACAACACCCAACCCATGGAAAAACATGAAACTCAACAGAAATAAAACCTAATAAAAAAGCAACGAGTTGTCCACAACATCAATATGTGTGTGATTTGGAAGTCCACACCATTCCAATGCCCACGACGACTATACAGAAATACAGCCATATCTAAACTATCAAGAAGCACGCTGCACGTTGTTTGTAGTTGAGCTCTCCTCGTACTTACTTGTCATCAGATTAGCCGAATGTCTCACATATCTTTCTCTCTCTCTCTCGCTGCACCATGAATCCATTCTCAATGTAATCGACTAAATCTTCAAATGGTAATCAAGTTGAGAGTAAACGTCGTCTATACACGTCCAAATGCTCTTCACAGAGCTCCGTATTACGACTCACACCCTTCTGCTCTGAATTCTGAATGTTTCCAGTCAATCAGTTCTTTGTTCTTTGCCTTCATGCTCCTTCAATTTCTTTTTTCCTCCATTCCCTTCTTTCTCTCTCTCTCTTATACAAATCTCTCTCAGTACTTACACTGTGGATTCATTGGTTGCCATCATTCAATCATTCCTTATGCTCCCTACGACTTACAAATGCTCACTCAACTAATTTGTGCAATGTCAAACTTTCACACTTATTTGGACAGGCTCTTTCGATTTCTGCTAGACATTTTTAGCAAAAAAATGGAGACTTGTGAGCTCAAATGAAAACTCGTAAGGAACTCGCTCCCCATGGATAATATTTTTTTTGCCGTCATGTGAGTCCTTACATTCACCATTTCGCACGATACATTATGAAATAGGGTTAAGAAGAAAAAAATTATAATGAAAAAAATGTGTGTGTGTGAGAGAGAGAGAGAGAGAGAGAAAGGATATGAAAAGAAGTACACGAGAGCAAAAGAATGGAGAGCTGTTGATATTTATGATGAAGGATTTGATGATGAAGAGGAAAAGAAAGAGAAAGGGAGTCTCTGTTTGACATGCTAAATATTTTACGAGAAGAATTATTATTCAGAAGGTAAAGTCAGAGTTTCCCTTGACTCTGCTGACAACGGAATGAATATCGAATGTTTTAAGGGAGTTGTTTGCTCCAGCTCTACACACAGCAGCTCATGTATTTTTTTGTTGAACGAGAGTCTAATGTGGACTGCGTGATAAAGAGTAGTTCGCGTAGTTTTTTTCTTTTGATTAAGAATTGAGTAGAATAGGAAAAGGAAAAGTAGAGAGAGAGAGGATTGAGGGATATAATGTCGACGAGTTGCATAAACAATGAGGAATGTTTTAAATAGTCTCTGCTTAAGTTGCAAGCCAGACTTCTCTCTTTATTTTCTACCGTTCCGGAATATACAGATGCGAGTACTCTCTCTCTCTCTCTCAAAATCTCGTTTCCTTTGCTTCTCTGTCCAAGGAGCCCAGTCGAATTTGAAGTCACAATCAAAGGAAGAAAAGTGAAAGTGGGAATTGAGGAGCAGCTAGTTACTTTGGGGGGAGATGGATTAGTCCACACAAGAAATATGGATTGTGTACATAGTCACGAATCCCCATAATTTTACTCTTTCTCTCTTTGAAATTGTCCACGGGGATATTGTTTTTCTTAAGCTCTTTGATTTTGTTAGGTGAGCAATAGGGCTACAATTTTTCTCTCCTTTGGACTTGCTTTCTGTCTCCCGTTCTCCTCCCTCATCTCTTCCCCATCTCACTTACTCATTGAAAGTCAGAAAAAGTAGTATAGTGTGAGGAGCCAGATGCTTTCTCTCCTTCCTTTTTCATTCTCGTTAATTTTCTCTCGCTTCTTCCTTCCTTACATTTCCTCCTCCTTCATTTTCTTCTACTTGTTCCTTTTCTATTCTCTGTGCTCTCTCCACCACTGCTTTCACTCAGTGCCTACTCAAGTGCTACGGTTACGGTTACTTTTTCTATACCTTTCACTCGAGCTAGACACTGAATTCAAGAAAAAAAAAGAAACCCAAATCAAGCCAAAATCTGAACCAAAACCCGACAGCAGACGACTACCGACAACTACTACACCCACACTCCGAACGTCCTTCATCGTTAAAAAATACCAAGTGAGAAGGGTCGAATAAGAAACAGCTTTCCTTTAGATTCTACGGAGCGTTCTCAGAGTAGTAGTTCGTCTACAACTCGACATAGATGTGGATGATGTAGAAAGGAGAGAGAGAGAGAGAGAGAGAGAGAAAACGAGAGAGAAACGTGCTACTTTTACTCAAAAAAATTCTCGGTGCTTCCTCCCATCCATCTTCTCTTTAACTATATAGTGAATTAAAAGTGGAAAATCCAAACGCTATTCTCCTGATCATAAATCTCAGAAAAAAACCTCTTTTTTGTACTCACGATCCCGCACAATCTCAAACCTTTTAACGATAACTTGGGTAGGGAGTACGAATGGCTTAGCAAAATGATTATAGGCTGACATATTGCACTACGTAATTTCTTCTCTTTCACAAAATTCTCTTTACCATGGTCTAGTTCTCAGTCCTCTTTTACTTCATTTGTTGTAGTAAATTACTCGGATTTTGGAATAAGACTTGACTAGGGAAAATCCATGTTTTCTCTGTCTGCCTGTCTATCTGTCCGTCTGGAGGAAAGGAGGAATTACGTGAATTACGGATTGGGAAAAGTTTTGACATGTTCATATTCACAAAGGCTACGAGACAAAATCAAAAAAGGAAGGAAAAAAAACATAAAAACGAAGGACTAAATATTTGAAGGATTTAGACTGGAAATTATATAGAATATGTACCACATATATGTATATACGTGCGTGTAGAAAGTCGACAGAATAGGACAAATGCAAAATTGAATTGTAATTCACATCATTCGTTTCCCCCCTCTGAAACAATTACACACGAGTCTCGGTTGTTATCGCTAGACTAAATATTGACTTTTTTTTATAGAAATTGTGACCAGACTCTAGAATCAAGAATCTTTAGGTACTTACACTCTAACATACACACATAGGTAGGTATATATACGCAAACATCCTTACATTCACACACAAATTCAATGATGAACAAGGAGGAAAAGAAAAATGCTCATTAGAAATGTCCAATTTCTTTGGAGATGAAATTTATTGCTCACTTAACTTTCCTTTTGCTTCCGAGTTTGGCCACAATTTCAACTATTCAATTAGTCCTTTCTTCTCTAATTTTTTCTTTGTGTGGGTGAACCAGGAGAAAGTCAATATAGATATTCTGCAACTATAATAAAAAAATACCATTTATTAGTAATGAACTATAAAATATCATAGGGGAATAATCCGATTATTTAGGTCCCTGATACCTCTTCACAAGATATTTGTCAAATGGACATAGTTAACAATAATATTTTGTTACAAACTAATAAAATCATGAAGCAATTAAAGGTGTTTTCTAGATGACGTGTATAAAAACAAAAACATTGAGACAAAACCTCAAGTTTTTTTTTTACTATAAAGCAATGAGTTTTTATCCATGTTATGTTTTGTAAATTTAACCGATTGTGATTACCGACATGGTATGTCTATAATGTAATCAATATAAGTGTACCTATAATGGGGGAAAACTATACACATTAACTAGTATATACTATATATATATATATATTTAAAAATATATTTGAAAATGCTGGCATATGACAATAATGAACATTTGATGTTGTAGGATGAAAAGAATCAAATTCTTATAACCAATACGTGGCTAAATTTGGTAAGTGATTTCTGCTCTGAAACTTTAGGCTTTTGAGAAAAAAAGGTGGTGGTGAAATCTTGGCTCAATGTCGTAGTTTCTCTCTTGTGTTCATTGCCACTCTTTGCAAAAACAAAACCCAATTCTATTCTCAATATTTATTTATCTGTTGTCCATTTACGTATATATTTATTATACTTTTTCCTTTCATAACTCACTGTAATTTATCCGTCTGTATACCAACCATATTCTTCCCCCCACTCCCAAATAATATATATTTTCTTGTTATTTTCAAAAGTTTGTTTTTGAAAATGAGTTAAATATCCAATTTTATTTTGTTCTTCTTTTTTTTTCGTTTTTCACTGTTTTTTGTGAAGCCAGCGTTTCCTCCTTAGATAAAAAAAACTCTATAATAATAATCTATCTATATATATTCGTCTGCTGTTTTTCGTGGTTTCTTAGTGCAGTGTGTCTTTCTATCTTCTTTGTGTATACTACACGCCAATCACTTGAATTGAATGTGTCTTCTTGATGTTTTACGTATAGATACTTCATACGTGCCTTAATTCTTCTCAATATACCTTCATCCACTCTCCATATTCATGATAAATCATTGGAATGGTAACCATCACAAAAAAAAACGAAACAAAATAGTATATTAGACGCTCAACTATATAGTTTGAAATAGTCGGTCCCTTCAAGTCGATAGTAATCGGCTGCTCTCAAATATAATTTAAAATAAAACAGACTGATAAAGCATCTCTATAAAAATCCAGACAGATTTTTTGTGTACGCTATGCTCTTTTTTCACTATGTATATTACACGAGGAAACGGTCATAAAAATTGACGTGTGCCGGCTTTGACTGTGAAAGTGACCGACTGTTCCTCACTGACGTCTATACAATATACGCGTTGTCAGTTTTTTATAATTGTGATTTCTCTAAATGATGATACTTATTTAGTTGCTATATACTACGTGCTGCCACCACATTGATTGCCACTATGATTATGATTATATAAACTCAGCAGAATCTCTCTCTCTCTATCATTAATAATTTTATTCAATTAAATGTCCTTCTATCTCATTGTATGTAACTTTCATTGTCGTACTGTAGTTTTTTTCACCCTTTTCTTGGCTTTCCACATTAAATATATATAAATATATATTTAGAAATTTACAACAAAAAAACAATTTGAGACTCACAATTCACAAAACTCTCTATATTAAAACCCTCAATAATATATATATAATGTTCATATAGTAAATATACACAATTACCGTGTGCGCCTCTCTAGATTATTCTTGTTCTTGTTCAATATCTTGTGTCCAAAATTAAAACATCAAACAAGACGGATGTTTGTTTACTAATTCCCTGTTGCATTCGAAAAAAAAAAAAAATAGTATCAAATTACAATTAAAGGGGCGTCAAAGTTTTCTTGGAATTAAGTACATTTGTATATTTTTTTGTGTTGTATTCCCTAAATATTGTATTTGTATAAATTTTCAAAAGGCAAGAAAAACCCTTTCACGCCCTGCGAACATTCTAATTATGTAAACTGTATAATATTTTTCGTCCCTTATAATTATTATTATTCTGTATGAACTTTTTCCGTATTCTAATTTGTTTATAGCCTTTGTTTTCTCATTTCATTACATTACAAGACATATATACCTATAATATATGTCAATTATATTATAATATAACTATCGGCTTTGTTTTTTCCCTTAAATATACTTCATGTTTCACAAACAGTTCATTTGTAAATGTCAAGCACTCATCCAAATCATCAAAAATATTATTGTATACTATATATTTTTAATGTACTTATACCGAAACAATAATAATATTTTATCCAACTTTTCCTTCCTTTCACATACAATCAGATTCTTAAATGCCTATAGAAATTAGAATTTAGAGAAAATATCACTACACTTTACAAAATTAATTCCCCCTTTTCTCCTCAAATTTTTGAATGTTTTGTTTGTGATTTTTATTATTTAAGTTTTTTGATTAATTTCAAGAACACGAAAATAGCAGACATGTTGAAATAACAGAAATATACAGAAAAACGATACTTACCCTATTCCAAAATACTGAACCACACCGACGACACAATAAGGACAACCACATTTGAACATGATATCGACACAGGAAATATAATAGATGTTATTATGTGACAAATATTGACGGAAACAATCATAACGACATTGTTTTGGTGTACATACTAAAATAATTATGATATATATAAATTTTTAATTACCTTGATACATTCACTCAATACACTTTTTGACTCGAATCAAAATAATGGGTCAACTTTGGGTTAACATGTTTCAAAATGTGTATACCGTTTTTTTTGGTAAAGAGACTTCTATTTTTGGATTGTATCTGGTAAAAAAATGGACAAAAGAGAAACTTGAACTACACAAACAAACTGAAAAGGATATTAATAATATATCGAGAGAGTAAGAAATACTATATCGGATGATCAATAATAATACTATGATTCATTCATTTGGTTGAACAGTTAAAATAATCAAACTATGAATTTGATACGGTAGAAATTCTACAGTAGAATTATAGGTACTGTTATACTTGATTACTATTTAACTACTCTATACTTACTTAAATACTTACAACATATTTACTTACAACTACAAAACAGAAACACAAAGAAACCTATTATGACATATAATATGACTGAAATGAAAATTCCGAACTTTAAAACAATAAGGAATGAATGCTTACCAGGTTTTAATTTTTGTTTAGAGGATTGTCTCGCCTTCGATCAATGATGTGAAATTTTTTGAATATAAATTATGAGGAGATTTCAACAGATTATTTATTATAAATATAATGTCGTTTTGTATGTGTGTGCTTGAGAAATTAAAATGAATTGATAGATATTACATACATAAATATATTACCCGTTCTAGCGCAAAATATGGACAACAATGACGGTTTGTGGCTTAAAAAATTGGTCCCCCCTAGTAATTTTTATCACTGCTCTCTCTCTCTTTTTTTGTCTTTCCTCTTCCATTCGATTATGAAGCCTTCTTGTTTTTGTCTTACACTTACGTTATTTTTATTTAAAATACACTTTTTAATTATTTCCACTCTTCACTAAATTATACATATATTCTTTATTAGTCCTGTCCTATAGTTTTAATTCCAATTTTATATCAGTCCTGTGAGTCCGTTTTCAGTTTTCCAAATTTGAAGCCTCTTTTGAAATTCCCCCTCATAAAAAACCAGCCACTTTTCGAAAACCGTTTTCCACTGTGTGTTTAAAATAATTTCGCTAAAAGCCAATAATTGCCCAAAAAAAGCTGTGTTTTGTGTGTGTGTATTTATTATTATTACTACCTATACCAAGTTCTAAAAAAACCGATACTTGTTAATTACACCTTCAATAAGATTAATTATTCTGAAAATGTAAATGTGATTGTACTCGTTCTTTGGCGTCAGTACTTATTGATACGTCAATTTTTGTCAGTGGATTGTTTGTTTTGTGTCTCTCCTAATACATATGTACTTTAAATATATGTACCCAATTTACTCGTTTACACATATATTCTGAACATTTGCATTCTTGATGTTTGTCAAAAAAAAAAACACGAGAGGAAAAAAAAGGAAATGTTTTTTACAAAATGTGAAACTTTTTGCATGTTACCTTAAATGGTTAAAGGACGAGAAGAATCAACTGCTAACTACTACAATTTGGTTACGACTGGTGAGTTTTTTCACCCACAAATATCAATCATATAATATAATTATAATATATCTTTTTTTTTTTTAAATATATTATCAATTATCATGTATTTATCACCTACTTACGAACAATAACCAAAAGAATATATATATATTTTTTGATTATATGAGAGTAGGATAATCTCAATATATATTCACCATTTAGTATATTTTTTTCATAATATTGTGGAGTATTATGTATACTATATATACGGGAAAAAAATCTAGATGATTTCCTTCAAAACAATATCCTTTTTTTCCTCCTCAACAACTCTCTCAATCCCACCCAATTAAATCGACTGCACTTTTTTGTTGCAAGTTTTTACTAAATTTTTGCCGTAGAAGTAGCCTTCTATATATTTTTTTTAAAACTAATCTCACTCTAACCTCATTTTTCTATATATATTATAATATATATATATATATATTTACCTCTTTGAGTAAACTAATGATTTTAATTGCCATATTTTGACTGATTTATTATAAGTATATTATTAAAAAATTAAATGAAAAGCTTCATAAATATTTTTGGAAGCCACTTCTCCCTCTGTCTCCTACATTCATTCTATACTTATCTATAATCATTATTAACTAATCAATCAGCAGTTATTTACGGAATCAATACAATTATAATTAGTAGTATATTATTATTATTTCCAATTTTTCGAAAAATCCTCTAAAAAAACAACAACAAAAAAAAAAAACAATGACTGACGCTTGGGAAAATCCATTACTTACCTTTGAAGTAAGTACACTGTAAAACTTTTGAGACACACATGAGACACATACTTACTTACTACACAGTTACATTATTATTATTGTTATTATTATTATTCTATATTTTACTCCTCCCGACTGTCTAAAAACCAAATCATATTTTTGAAACATGTATATAGAATTTATTTTTTAGTTAATATATACTATATATAATGTGGCACAAATGACACGGATGAATTTTGAAAATCCACAATCCACACTATAAATTTAGTAGTGTCTGATCGCACTTGAGACTTACTAAGTTTTAATAATACTTACATCCAAATATTATAAGCATTAAACTTGATTTTTGAACAATCACAGCAACGGGAACATGAGAAAATCTCTGGGTGTTTGTAGGATATCATGATATCAAATCTATCGTATACTGTCACGTATATTCCTATGTATAAATATATATATAATATATACATATTTAAAACAAAAAAACAATACATCAACTCTGGTACGATCCGGAGCCAAGAGATCCAAATGCACATTTGTAGTGTGATAATGATAATGTTTGTGTTGTTCATGTTCATCTTGTCTGCTGTTTGTTTGTTTGTTGCTGTATGTAGTGTGTACTGTGCACACTACACACACATGTGCATGTTTTCAAGTGAAGCCTTTTGTAAATGATATGTTTTTGTAAATGTATAGTGCTTGCGCAACATTTATGGAAAAGTGTTGAGAATGATTTGATCTCTCTCGAGGAAACGGCACCCTACATATATACGTACATTTTAATATCGCTGTCTGTATACATACGTATGAGTACATGTATATATTTATTTGCTTTACTCGGAGAAAATTTCCATGGGCATGTAGGAAACTGGTGGGAGAGAGAGTCAAAGTCAAGTAGATGCGAGAAGGAAATTGGTGAGGTAGAAAACGGAATCAGCTCTGACTCTAGATCTAGGCTTTGAGTTGAGTTTTATCTTCTCTCTGTCTGTCTGACAGTCTCTTTCTTTCTCTTTCTCTCTCTCTCTTTTCCATGTTTTGCTCAAATGAATGCAAATAATGTAGAGCTATAGAAATTTCCCTAATCAGGCATGCCATGCTCTACTGATACGACTGCTACTGATTTTGAGTGCATCAGACGAAGCTTTAAGACGCTTTGATCTCTAATAACCAACACATACACAGTTTCTGCTTTCACTTCAACTTTCTCTCGCTTTCTCTCCTCTTTCGCATAACTATATGCAATTCTCTCTCTCTCTCTCTTTCTAATGTCTAACAGTTGAAAACGTTGGCCCCGAGTATAAAAAATAATATATGGAAGTAAAATTGCCGACGAGTGGCGAAAGCGTAACAAAGTTGATTACACATATGATATGCTGAGAGAGAGTGAGAGCAGTGATATCGTTCATTTGAACCACCTCGCTCTCTCTCTCTCTCATCGTCGCCTGCCTTTTCAACACACAAGCAACGTTAAATTTTTCTTTATTTCCCCTCCCCCGCCTTGCCTCCCTTTCCGTTTCTTGGAAACTAGGAAAAGTAGCTTATTTTTGTGTGTGTACCACTATATGTATAACTGCGGAGTCACTGGGAAAACTACTCTTTCATATTCTCCCATGCCTTTTTCTTTTCCTTACGCCGGTATTTTCTCTCGCTTTCGCTCATTCTCCGTTTCCTCCTTCTACTTCCTCATCCTCATCGTCTTCTTCCTCACACACAAAATTATAATAACATGTAATGCATTCCAGAGGAAGAATACAAGTGGCTGGCTGGCTGGTTGTATGCTTGGAAATATCTTTTCTCCCCCCTCTCTGCCTGCTGTGTATTAGCATTCAAACCATGTAAACCCTTTTCCTTCAAGTCCAAGTCCAAAAAACTCGAGGAGCTAAAGCCATTGCCAATACATATTCAAAATCTTCAGATGGGTTTCTTTCCTTTTTATCTTCTCTTGCTCGCTTTCTCTTTTTCTTTCTTTCTTTCTCTCTCTTTTCTTACTCCCAGCATTCAAAGAATACAAAATCCCTTGACAGAAACAGAAAGAGAAGATGCCTTTCCTTTAAAGAATTTTCTATCGTTTTCTTTTTCTGCTTTTTTCCGTCTTCTTCTTCTCTTTCAGAACCAGATCCAAAGTTTTTTTTTCAAATTATAGATGTAATCTTATGTAAGGTGAATGTTTGTTAGGTTTGCTTTGATAGATGGATAAAAGATACGTTTTTTTATATTTTATATTGTACATGGGAATAATTCAAAAAACCATATAGGCGTTTGTGTGCATGATGCTCGCTCCTCGCTCGCCAGATCCACCATGGATTACAATTTATTTTTTTGTTTGTTAGTTTGTTTTTTCTCTCTATTTTTACATTCTACACATATTTCCGATTCCTATATGCATTCATTTCTTTGTATCCGTGTCAAATTTAAACTCTGACTGAGTGCTGAATCTTTGAAATGTGAAATGTTTGTCACAAATATAAGAAAATATGTGTTTATATATCGTATTTATATATATATATATATAAGTCGTGCGTATGTTCAGATGTTCACTTGAACGTAATATTTTAAATATACAGGAAATTCTCCATTATTTCATTTCTTTTGTTTGTTTGCCTGTATAGTTTTTCAATATAAAATAATTCGTGCTGTGATCCTCTCTCGCGCTCGTCTACTGTACCAATGTTGACAATGACTCACTCACAATGGAATTACTTGACAATCATTTTTATGACAATCAGAAAAAAATACCTACAATTGAATATTATATCACAAAAAACCTGTAGCTCAGTACTCAATTCAATTTTTATTTTCCTTTATCCCGTGCGAATTACA
Source organism: Gisinianus flammeolus (assembly GCA_034699125.1). NCBI lineage: Eukaryota > Metazoa > Arthropoda > Collembola > Symphypleona > Katiannidae > Gisinianus > Gisinianus flammeolus. The sequence continues at coordinate 30,781 of JAIUND010000247.1, forward strand.
TTGAATGTGAAATTCTAACTACATTTTATACATGTTGTTCTTTTATATTCGTACATTTAGTTTTGGTTCCTTTCATAATAATCTTTGATTGACAGCCAATGAACCGGTAGAGTTGAAGTTGAAATGAATGCACTGAACTTGTTACACTTAAGTACATGTAAAACAATATTATATTTGCTTCTATTTGCTTTTCCTTTTCTCGTTTAAAAAAAATACACAGATATAAAATAATTCAGAGAGAATTGGATGGATATTTAACATTTAATTAATTTGAGATTATTCCGTATTATTTCAGTCAATTTTCCTTTCGTACACGTTAGACTTAATTGTTATTATTATTATTATTCGGCTACAACTAAAATTAAGCGTGATATGGATATGGTATGTGAAATTCCTCTGTTGTCATTGTGTGAGTGACAAATGATCGTAACTAATCATACGTTTAATATATAACACTGGCATTCATTTATAACATATTCTCACAATTAGTGTACTTGATTCTTCATTCATTATTAAAAGAAAAAGTATATATATTGCACGCAGTTTCGTCTGCTCAATCTCCACCATTAGCAATGAGGATAAATATAAAATGTTTTACTTTTACATTATTAAATATTCCATAGTATGAATTAATCACACGATTTTGCAAGTTGTGGTTAGATGCATAAGGAATATATGTACTATGTATACAAACTCTTTCGCATTCACGTTGAAAACAGACGATTGAGAATATGCACATTGCATTAAGATAGACAGAGATGAAATGAACAGAGAACACCCCCACACAACACACAAGTCTGTCACCATACAATTCCATTTCTTGCTCATCACTTACATAACTCTAGAGTTTTTTGCCTTGTCTTGTGCATTTTTTGAAACCTTTTTCTCTCTTGTCTCGTTTATTCATCCAATTTTAATTTTTATCTATTGGTAAATGTAAAAGAGAAATCAAGTTTTAATATAAAAAATACAAATAAAACTTTGACACCCCTTTAATGCCCTTTATCTATATTTTTTTTATACAATCTCTCTCTTTCTCTCATTTAAATCTAAATTCCAATGAATATTTCCAATCTCACTTTCACTTGCCACATACATTCTCTCTCTGCTTGCTATATCCTATATTATACGATAGAAAACAATGTACAAAAAAATAACCAATCAATTTGCTCCCACAAATCTATACAAATAAAGAAAATCCATTGCATGTCTTTGTTGTAGAAACATATTACGTTTGTATACATATATCTATATATATTTATATATTTTCCGTGTGCTTGCCTGTCTTAATTCTGAATAGTTTGTATGTACATGATAAATTCATAATGGCTTCATGGCTTATTCATGCTCTCTATATCATTATATCTGTATTATTATTAACTCCGTGCTCTTTGAACAAATGCTGAATGCGAATCGGCTTCAAACAGTAAATGCATACAGAGCATAATAATTTAATTAATTAATTATAGGATATTGATTTTGACGACTATTTAATTTATGATTTCCCCATGTGGCATTTAAAAAATGCAAGTCCTAAATTTCATGGCAGTTTATTTACCAAACTATACAATTAACTACAACTACTAACTATAAGTGATACAATTAAATGTGTATAATCCGCCTTCGTATATTCCTTGATGCCTTTATTGTGCTTCCTTTTAGAATTTGCTTTGCTTCTGCTATTGCTGTTCCCCTTATTCACCTGCTAAGCTGATATTTCCTGCAATGTACAGTGCTGAACCAAAACGCAAAAAATATATAAATATATAGAAAAGAGCAAATAAACAGTGTTCATAAAGAAAAAAGAAGATGAAAAAATGTTGGTTTTTTCAACAAAAAAAAATATTCTTGTGAATTCTTGAGCGCTGTTACGCTGAAGAAGGGTGTTGGGAAAATAGAGAGAGACGAATTGATAGATTGCAATGCTATACAGGGAAAACGTTGAGGAAGGAAAAAATGAAGATAGAAAAAACAAAATACATGTATATTGCGTGAGGGAAATGGTTATGAAATAAATCATGATGGCGTGTTTCAGACGAGAGTGATGGGCTTGAAGCAGAGCGTTCCTTCAAATGGGTTATTCATTCATTCATTAGTAATTAGGAAGGTGAGAAAGTGACAGATGAGAAGGAATCATGCAAATGGAAAAAACGTATGTAGGAGAAAGAAGACGAAGAAGGAGTTAACGACGACGACGACGACGACGGCAGAGAAGAAGAAAATTACGAAAAAAACCATAGTTTTTTTTTGTGTGTGTGGGACAAAGTTGGAGAATGAGTGGCGCCCCGTCGTATTCACCATAGAAAAGAGAGACCTCAGAGCTCTCTGAAAACCTGAACCGTCGTCGTCGTTTCTGCATGTATATACTTTTTCTCTCTACATGTTTCCAACCTCACGTTATGGCTGTACAGTATGAGGAAGAGCATTGCAAGGCATCAAATCACATTACTCTACATACCAAAAAAAAAACCCACTAGTCTCTGCTCTTGCTTGCTTTTAACTGCCTGTAAACCCTGCCATGCTTCTTCGAAGTTCAGTTCTCTCCTGCAAAAAGAAAGAAAGGCAGCAAAAAAAAAAAAAAGCCGAAACTTTCTAAAGAGCCTATTCGGAGCCTGTGCATTGGAGAGAATCGAAGTTGGAATATCCCGAGAAATCTATGAAAGAGAACTCGGTCCATCCCGTTTTCCTACTACTACAAGTAGTGCCACAGTATGAGCACAGGCAAGAGAAAAGGCGCTTTCCCCGCTCTGTTTACAACGTCATCTACGACTTTCTCCCTCAACTTTCCCCCAAACTTTTTCTCCATTCAAACGGTGGATCTTTCAATCTAATGCACAGGATTCGAGTTGGTTTGGTCTCTCTTTCCTAGATTTCACCCCCGACTCCAAGATATCACGATAAGCTACTTGCAAAATGATTATGATTATATATATACATATTTGTTTGTTTTCATGTGCATGATGAGTGCCTGTACTATACACTCAAATGAGAGGAGAATATATAATGAATTAATCGTGTATTTCATGTGTACGTGTGTGTATGTTCAACTCAGGAATGGAATGACGTCAATCTTAGATGGAATTCCAGTGAGTTCGGCAATATTACCGATCTCCGAATCCCACCACATCGAATTTGGAAGCCTGATGTTTTAATGTACAATAGGTGTGTGTCGGATCTCTTCCCTTTTTATTCACTCATTATCCATTTATATCTACCCAATATAAGTATATACACAAGGAATACAAAATCAACGTTGGTAGATTTTTATTCCTTGTCTAAATCCCCAAATGCATTCAACGAATGAATGAAGGAAAAAATTGAATAATGAAAACAACAAATGTGTGTGCGTGTGTGTACAGATATTTAATGAGTGTTTCTTTGTATGGGATGATGATTTGTGTAGTGCCGATGAAGGGTTTGATGGAACGTATCCTACGAATGTTGTCGTCAGAAGTAATGGCAGTTGCAATTACATCCCTCCAGGAATTTTTAAGAGCACGTGTAAGATTGACATCACGTGGTTCCCATTTGATGAGCAGAAATGTGAAATGAAATTCGGTTCGTGGACTTATGACGGATTCCAACTGGATTTACAGTTGCTCTCCGAAGAAGGGGGTGACATAAGCAGTTTTATAAAGAACGGCGAGTGGGAACTTAAAGGTATGATGAGAAAAAATTCAGCTCTTGCATTTCTTTTTATATTTATAACAATACAAGATTCAATAACATCATGTTGAATATATCAGTATTTGCTAAATGATAAAAAAAAATATGATCAAATATGAGTGTAGTTTAGTAGTGGAGTCTTTCAAATTCCTCCTCATCTTCGTTCGTTTACGTTTACGTTTCTTTTCCAAACCACAAAAAAAAAACAACAAGAAAAAAAAGAGAAGAAAAAAGTGAACGGGGGTTTTTTTTTTTCGTTTTAAATTTCCATAATTTCTGTATGACATTCAAAGTCTTTTTATATAAGCTTATTGATGTTTTTATCTTCGTCTCGTCTTGTTCTTCTTCCTAAAAAAAAAGAGTATACAACTTGAAATGAAAGATGGCAAAATGATAGAAAAAATCCGTCGGATATTCATTTGGGTAGTTGAGAAAAAAAAAAACAAGAATGTATTTAAAGGAAAAAAAGCTGTAGTTGATTGTAAAGGAGATGGCGGAAAAAGTTTCTATGGGTGAGGATGATGGGCTTTGGCGGATGTTCTTCGAACTGTTGGAGTGGGTGTAAGTATGCGCTCGTGTGACGGAGACGAGAGAGCGTGCACGGCCCACATTCACAACTACTCTCGGAAGCTCTTTTTCTGTTTGTATAGAAATGAATTCTCTAGACCATATTCTCCAAATTCTCTACATTATATCTTATACTTGTATTCTATATATGGAGACACAGAAAGAGAGAGAGACGAACGAAAAGAGAAGAGAAGAGAGAGAGAGAGAGAGAGTGAGAGAGAAAGTCAGACACTCACATCTACCCATCCGGCGTTTCTCTCTCTCGCTTTCTCTCTTTCTTTCACTCTCTCTCTCTCTCTCTCCGGTCTCTTTCTTCCCCCCATGCCCAATGCCAACTCGGAGCACTTTCTCCAAATACCATGCAAAAATGCGAATTTCCCCATTCCACTCAGTCGTATCGATTTTCTTGGTGGAATTGAACCAGTTCATTGTAACAAGTCAAAGGGGTGTTCCTCCCAGGAAAAAAACTCCCAAATTCCCTACTCACTACTTTTACTCATCATACACTAACAACTCATCTCATGCTTCCTGGACACAACACACTCTCAATGTCAACTACATACTACCTTTACGAGAAACTAGAATTCAACTCAAAACTCTCACTCTCAAAGACCAAGTGAAAAAAAAAATCGAAGAATTTTTTTTTATCCATCTCAGTCACTTTTTTCCCTTCTCCCTTCTTTTTGTAACAACTACTTTTTAGCTCACGTTTGACGAACGTAGACGATTTTTTTCCCCAAAGAGAAAAAAAATCATTCTCTAATGACTGAGAATGTGGAAAAATGTTTTGCGTTTTTGTTTTTTTTTTTGTTTTTTTTTTTGTACAAGTAAATAAAAAATCCTTCAAATTTTGTTGTTTTTCCCTTTTGTGAAATGGGGGAGAAAGAAAAATAAAAAACATTTTTCTTCCATCCTGGAATATTTTTTAATTTATACATTTTGATGACTCTTTCTTTCGTCATCTTGTTCTTTTTGCATGTTTTCCATAACCGTCCAACAATTTATCTATACAAAAACAAAAATACTATTTTTAAAATAGTCAGTCTAAAATATGAATGAAAAACAAGCAATTGTGGAAACTGTGGAAATGAATTTTGTTTTATTTTTGAATCGTCAGCTATGACTAAATGAATGAAAATAGCTTGATAAAAAAAAACATGATTTTTTTTTGTTTTGGAGAAAAACTGGAAGAAAAAAAACCAATAAAGAATTTTGATCTAGCATTTTGAGCTAGACTTTGAATTTGAAATTTGAGAAATATATATATATGATTTACCCAGTAAACTACATTAAACATGGTGTACTGACATTTTCAACGTATGTGAATCATGACATTTGCTAAACAATTTTCAAAACCTTTATAATATTTTGTTTTTTGAATAAAGGTGTACCAGGAAAAAGGGTTCGTATATAATACTATTCTTAATCTTTAAATGTCTTTAATATTTTTTTTTACTTTATAAAGTAAAGAAAAAAAAACATGAGGAAAATATTAATTTTTTCTTTTTTTCTTTCTGGTGGTTCTTTGGGGTTTTATCCATCCATCCAATTTTAGAATGCGATTTATTACGCATGCTGTCCAGAACCTTACGTGGATATAACATTTGTGATTAACATACAAAGGCGTACGCTATACTATTTCTTCAATTTAATCGTTCCTTGCGTCTTAATCGCCTCTATGGCCGTGCTTGGGTTTACACTGCCTCCCGATTCAGGAGAAAAATTATCTTTAGGTAATTACCTTCCATCTTCCATTCTTACACACATTCTTATATGCAAAAAAAAAACTCCATCTCATGTACAATCTAAATATTTACCGAAAAAACTAAATAATAATAACACGACTATACTTGATCCATTCCTCATCAAACAACACACAACACACACACTCAAACTAAATTCTACTTTCTAAGGATCAGTCTAGTCTACGTAAAAGTACTTCAAAATGAACTTGATTTTGGAGAGTTACAGTGGAATGCCGCTTTCTCTGTAAAACTTGGACAAATTTCTGTTTTTTTTTTCTATGAATAGTTTATAAGACAAGTCTGGTGAGAATGTCACCCATTTCCTTTTTTGTATTTTCTCGAATCCTTTCACATAGATTAGACCGATCCTTAGTCATCTCACAAGAAACAAGAAACTTTGTCAGGCTATACAAAATCCACATTTTACATCCTGACAGTGAAATATAATTACTTTACACATGTCAACTCACATTTACTTACTCTATAATATTTTTGAATGAATGGGGCTCATATTTTTTTGCCATTACACACTACACATCTTTTTTGCTTCAAATATGTATAGACGACTGTCTTTTTGTTTTACTTTTTGTGTGGATACGCGTGACTGTTTTGAATGTTCGTGAAGACTAAAAAAAGTCCCTATAGTAAAAAAAACAGGTTAACTAATATGATAGCAATTAATTTGCGCTTTATTCCATCTCAAAAATACTCTGATTTAATATTATTAACTATTTTTTTTTTTAAAAACATCAAACTTAAGTATAAAAAAAACTATATAAGAATAATCAATAATCCGTTCAGTGCGTAATAATTTCGTAAAGATATTAATTCAGCAAATACAAAGGCTCCTTTGAAATCGATGCTATATTTTTGGGGGGGCAGAGTGGGAAATATATATTGTCACGGAAAAAAGTATTCCATCCTGTCAAAATATTGTGGGGAAGAAAATAAAACGTTTATCGATAGAATGTCTGTAAAAAAGAAGGTCAAGTCGTCGTCGTGTGAAGAGCGAAACGGGTAGAAGTGAAAGTGAAGAACATTTTTGTAAATGTTGAATTCCCCACCAAAAGAGGTCGCAAATGAGGAGAAAGCGGTATTTTCTCTGTCTGCTCGGGATTCAATATCGATGTGTAGGGGGGGGGGGGGGGGCGAAGGTGGAGAAAGTAAAGTATACGAAGAAGAAGAAGGAGAAACAAGTTGAAACAATCATTTTAATCCAAAGAAAAAGTGTTGGTAGTTGGATATGATTATGGGATGTGGACTGAAATGTATCTATCTGATAGGACAGGAGAGAAGGAAATGAGAGAAAGCTCGTTAATTCGACGTTGGTTATTAAATGGTAAATATTGTGAAAGTCCCAATTGGATAGAACTGGTGATTACACACGAGGGGATAAGAAGAAAGTTAATGGAGGTTATTTGTTAAGACATTGATAAAAAGGAACTGCGGGTAATAAATCGGTTTTTTCTTTGGAAGGGGAAGAGAGGAAAATTATTGAAGAGAGGAGATGGAGGCCGAAGCCAAGAAGAGAGAGGAAAAGTTGAAATATGATGAGCGTGTAGGAGATGTCAGTGGTGCCATTATTATTGTTTTCGTGTTGCATGGATGATGAAATTTGATGAAGGGAGTTTTCCGAACCACCACCAAAATGTATATATATATGTATATACATTATATTATATATATGTATAAGAAAAAGAAAAATTTCTGAATAAACCTTGGAAAGTTTTTTTTCCGCCTTTGAAATGAGACGAGACGAGGGGGGGGGGGAGGAAGAGGAAGAAGGAATTGACCCAACGTGAAATCTACACCGTCGGATGAAAAAAAAATATCCCAAAGAGTAAAAGTGAAGGTGCTTTCACTTTTACTTTCCTCTCCGTCTCGGTCGTCGTTCCCTTCAACTTTCCCTCGGTTACAGCTACACCCACAACCCATAGAACGATAGAGCGATACAAGTGTACAAGTAGTCGTCTTCCCAGGAATCTCTTCCTGTTCCGTTAAAAAAAGAAAAAGAGCTCTGTAGCAAACGGAATATATAGGAGGAGTGTGCTCCAGATATCGTCTACCTTATGACAGTCATCACTATCACCATTTATTAAACTAACCGTATGCTTCATTCTTCATTCTCCAAACTCAACTGGGCACACACACACACACGGCCGACTGCCAACATTCTCATGAACTCCTCCTTTTCTCCTCCATCTCTCCGTACGGACGGACGTACCGGTTATATACGTGCCAGAATATACTCACACACTACTCCTTCGTCTCTATCTCTATCTTTCCCATCTCCTCCAATATTCAACTCGCCACGCTGCATGCATATACAACCAAAAAACTCACTTTCCTCCAAGGAAATAAAAATCATGAGAATTTTTGGACTGTCTCTACACTTTTTTGTCAGTGTGTGTGTGTGTGTGTGTGTGTGTGTGTGTGTGTATGTGTGTATGTGTAGGAGTTTACGGTATTCTGCGTATGTATGCAAGTTGAGGAAACGAGATTATTTTGTACATGTCGTTTGTTTGTTGGGAGGATGTTAGAAAGCGTGACTTTTCATCGTATCTTTCACCCTTCTCTGTATTTCCCATGGAAAATGACTCCAACGACTTGTCTTGATTTAGTGGGAAATGAGGAATGGAATTTAGTTCAGTTTAGTCCAAAAAGGAAATCCGTTTATATTTTATTATTATTATTATTATTATTATGATATGTTTTTGGGGGAGTGGTGTGGTGGTGGTGGTGTCGAATCTACAAATGATATGGATTTTTCAAATGAAAAAATACATGTAAATAATAATAATATAATAATGGCCATGTATAACGCACCTCTCTGTAGGGAAAAGAATGTTCTTCGTTCAAATTAAAATGTGGCTGCTGGATAGTCACATTCATTTCATTGGTGGGGAACATATGCGAATATATATCTATGAATGTAGAATGTAGATCCAGAGATGGATGTGGAGAAGGAAGGAAGAGAATGTACATACATTGTGAATTGTGTGTATCCACCGAATTTTTTTTCTACTCCCTTTTCGCCGAAACTTTTATCTTCATGGAGCTCATCCATCAAGCCAAGCAAGTTGAGATTCCTTTTTCCTCTCTTCTTCTCCGTCTTCGTCTTCTATCGTATTCAATTGAAGCGAATTTTCTTATTTTTCTTCTTCTTCTTCGTCTTCGTCTTCTAGTTGTTGTTTTAGATAGATATGAATTGTTATTGCTTCTTTTTCTTCGTCCCTACCAGTGTGCATTTTCTTCCAAATAAAATGAAAAAACTGGTGGAAAAGGGAATCAAGTAAAGTTAGGAAAAATAGAGAATTGTGTGGTTGTGTAGAACCAGCTTTGTTGGGGGTTTTTTAGGATATTCATCCCCCCGAAAATGTATTTTATTATTTGAAAAAGGGGGGGGAGAAAAGACGGGAGGAATGTGTAAATTGTATTTGGTGGGAATGTAAATGAAATGTATGATTTGTAAATTTGTCTCTCGTCTGTGAGTGTTTGTTTCTTGTATATTTATCCACTGTTTAGAAGTCCCAGGGAAGCGCACTGTCAAATACTACTCCTGTTGTAGTGAACCATATGTTGACGTGACGTTTAAAGTTGTTATTCGTCGACGGACATTATTTTACATGGTTAATCTCATTGTTCCGGGCATCATGATCAGCAGTATGACAATACTAGGCTTCACGCTCCCACATGCATGTGGAGAAAAACTCACCCTCGGTACTTTTTAACTCACAATCAAACATTACAATGATAACAATTATTAGTATCTCTATCCTTATCCTTCTTCTCCTCAACCACTTTTCTATCAAATACAAAAAAATTATATATATGATTAAGAACAAGTGTAGGAAGTCGTTTTAAAATTAATTAATTTAAGGATAATAGGATAGATATTTAATTACGTACTTAATTGAAAGCTCCTTTGAAATGCACCGAGCAATAAAAAAAAACAACTTTCTATTGTGGACATTTCCATAATAATTTGAATTGTTAGTGAATTAGACCTTGTGGTTTCATCGTCAGTTGGGCATCGTCCATTTAATATCGTAATTTGAATGGATAAACAATTACTATTCGTAAAGTAATTGAATTTGTGCGACATTTGTTTTTACGAAAACGAAACTGGAGACGCTCACAGAATTCTGACGAGTCCTGAAAAAGAAAGGGAAAACAAAAAAACTTTGTGTAAATCTCAAATCTCTTAAAATTCTCAACTGGAAAAGAAAACTATATGGGAAATTCTACATAGGGTATTAGGTACGTGTATTCACTGTATTCTCCATTCCCCCGGAACACTCTCCTCACGTTTTTTTAATTGAGTACTAAAAAATATCTATAATATTTCTCAAAGCTCTTAAACTGTGCTCTTTACAGTAGAACAAACAAGTTGGAATGAAGATTGTCATGTGTTAAGTAAGGATAATTTGGAGTCCCATGTAAAAAAAAAACACAAAAAAAAAACTATGGATATATATATGTATACATATAAACACCCCTAAACTGTTCATGTAATACAGAGAGGATTATGTAATATCCGTACTCTCACCCTATATATGACTACTGCATGTATGTAAGACGAACGAGAAGGAACGAGAACGGGATATCCTATCAAATCTTGAAAAACTCATACAGAAAGTAGCAGTACTTATATAGTTTTCTTCTCCAAGTGCTGTTTTTAGATTTTCATTCGGTGTACATACCGTCTCTTTCATTCTCTTTCTCTCTCTCTGGCTACAGAGATCTCTCTTCTTCGTCCGTCGCTCTCACTTTCTCTCTCTCTCTGTCTCTCTCTCTCTTTAGTACTCGGTGTATGTGAATTTGGGTCTTATAGTAGAGAATTTTATAATATAATGATATTAGAGTGAGGCTACATAGAGAGAGACACACACAGTCATATCTGTAGTAATAACACACGTACGTCCTAGTCAGTATGTACTTGTACGTATGTGCATGTGGATCCTATGGATGACTGTGTGAGTGAATGTATATATATATATATATATATATATATATATGCGTATACATTTCTGGTGCTCCAATTTTCTGCGACCACGGATCGATTTGCTGTAGCTGCAACGTTGCTACGTCACTTTTGGCCCGACTGGAGTCTTTGACTCCTTGAAGAAGATGAGAGAGAGAGAGAGAAAGCGAGAGGAGAGAACGAGAGAGAATGAGAACGAGAAAGAGACCGAAAAGGGAGAGATTCGTTCGAGTCTCTCGCTTTTCGCAGTTGCCGAATTCCAGGCCTTCATCACGTCTTCTCTGATACTATAAAACGGTCAACTTGAACTACATAACTATAGCGTCGTGTACTGTTAGCAGTCAACTGATAACCATCTCTTTACCCAACCCTTTTTCCTTTTTCCACCACTCACACACACACACACACACACACAAAATCTACTCTATCGTATATAAAATAATACGTTTCTTCTCGTATTGTATTCAACCTCATTACCATCACCCCATCACCCCACAGACATTTCCTTATTCTACTTCTACTCTGTCTAATATATATATATATATACACCTATAATATGATATATAAAATAATGATATAATATGGAAAACCTTCTCATGTGGTGCGTGTATACAAAAACTAATAATATATATGAAGAAAAATCCTTTGGAAAAAGCTATATATATCTGGTGGAAATCTGCATATTTTATTTTGTCTTTTCAACTTTTCATCCAACCTCCTCAAAAGTGAAGAAGAAGAAGAAGAAAGGGAATATGGAATTGTGTGGAGTAATCGGATAGACTCTATCTATAGAATATACACTGAATAAATTATTCATGCGCTCTCTGATCTCTGATTAATTTTCTACAAGATATTATATGGATTATTATTTTATATGGTATTATCAAAGTTGTCCCCCCCCCCAGTTAGTTCGACATATTCAAATATGACGACCAAATAATTACGTCGAGTTAATTCAAGGGATTATGACGGTTTTTTTTTTATTATGTGCCGAATGTGGAGTAAAACCATCACCGATCCGATACGTCATCTCAATATTATAAAGCACAGTCTCATCCATTTTTGGTTTGAAGCGAGAGAGCCTGTGAGAAACTATAATAATAATAATATATGAGAGATGATGATGATTCAGTGTCATGAAAAGCCACAGGTATATACTTGGGGATATATAAAGTGTATGTCGGTGGTTGGTTTTTTTATTACTCCCTTTTCATCGCTCAACGATTATTAACGGAAAACTACATACAGAGGCAATTACTTTTTTTTCTCGAGGTCGGTTTTCTTGAAAATGCATACGATGAGCGTCATTAATATCTCATAATCATAGCAGTAAAACAATTTTATAGTGAGCAGTGGTGTGCGTATATGTTTCCGTATATATATATGGGAATTTGAATGAATGAAAAATGCCCTATGTTTGTTTGAATCTGTGAATGAAAACTATTTTTTTTGTGCCCGTGTGAACCTGGGTGATGAATCAAAATCACCATATGAAATTAGTATACTTATATATTTACAAGTCAACGAGCAAGTCCATTACAATTAGCAATGAAAATGCTACACATTTTATTTTTGAGACAACAAGACAAAATACAAAACAAATAAGAAATATAGCAACAGTATATATATATTTTTGAAACACAATCAATTGACAAGTCACACATAAAATAATCAACTTACAACATGAACACAATCAAAATATATATGACAAAATCAATGTGCAAGTCCAAGTGGCCAACCAAACGTATTTTTGATGGTTTTGATTAATATGAATGAAGATCCAACTTGCCTTTTTTTCACGCCCATTTTTAATAGGAATTTTATTGTCGAATAAAATTCTTATTCTTTTTTTGGAAATTTTTAAAAATTTCTTTTTTACTTTTATACTTCACCGTATTTTTCTGGTGAAACTTTTTGCACGGGGAAGAATATGTATATTTTTGTGTGTAAGTTTGGATACAATCTGTACTGAATATTTTTGACGGCCAATACTGACTTTGAGCAGGTGAGAGTGTTCAGCAATCATTATTGGAAAACGATTCAATGGTTTTTTTTCACATTTGGCTTGAACACGAAAAAAATGACGGTAAGAGAAATGTGTGTGTGTACTGCCAAAACCAAAAAGAGAAAACGTTTTTCCAATTCTGAATTTTTGATTTTTGAAATTTTTGAAACTCGACAATATTGAAATATGAAATATGAAACGCGTATGATGGAATATAATTTAAATAACAACCAGAACAAGAATGATTTTTGTACAAAAAAAAAAAAAGAAGAAACCATTTTGCGAATTTTTGATTGGGTCTAACGAAACATGTTGACTTTTGACAGGTGTGACAATATTACTTAGTTTAACAGTGTTCTTAAACATGGTCGCGGAAACAATGCCAGGTAATTTTTTGTATTACATAAAATCATCATGCTGTGGATTTTTTAAAGGGATTTTTCTTACTAGTCACAAAAGTTCTGTATAACAAGTTCTTTGTTTTTTTTCCTTTAAATAACAGCGACATCAGATGCAGTGCCTTTGCTAGGTAATTTATTGGGGTCTTTTTTATTTTTCTAAAGGAATCCAAAAAAAAATCCAAAAAAAAACTGAAAAAAAAACTGAAAAATAAATTGCTCAATGTACGCCTTAAAAAATTTGACCGTTTCGTTTTGTACTGACTTTGTAATGTACATGTACAATATGAGGAATCAGTCTTGGGGTTCTCCAGTTGCTTTAAGAGTCATCCGTACCTATTCTATTCTATTATTATTATTATTATTACTATTACTTGTAACGTTTTTTCTTGCTATCAGCTTCACTTTAGAACGCGTATTAATTGATCGACTTAGTCACTTAAATGCAGTCGAAAGAGTTGCTCCTTCAAGCCTCATGACATGTTCTTTATAGGTACAAAAAATAATAATAATAATAAAAAAACTCAGTCGTCTGGTATTTTGTCAATTCAAAGCGGTATGTCTTTCTCTAGAGTGTTTGACAAACTCTGTTATCTTGATCTTGATTGCCATTCAATTCTTCTTATTATTATTATTCTATTTTATATCAACTTACTCAATTCTTTTCTCATCCTTTATTTATTTTTCTCTCTTTATCTCTCAATTTTTTTACTCTCTCTCTCTCTCTTTTAGACACGTCTTTAATGTTTACTAGTATATACTAAATATTTACTATCCGTTCACTTCCCTTATTTTATTTGTGCATTCGAGATTGCACTCCTCACTCCTCACAACTCCAAGATTCCTTTTGACAAGGCTCATTTTACATCATTTACATTTTGTGTTGCTACTCCCACAGCACTCAATTCTTGATCTGATACAAAACAAAATATCAATCTATCAATTAAATTCGACGCATCTCATTTCACACAACTTTTTTGTTTTTAGTAAAAAAAAACTTTTTACAACTTGTACTTTTTGAAGAAGCAGCAACTGTGTGTGTGTGCGCTCACCAGCCAACCAGCACTCTGCAAAGGAAAACTTTTTTTGTGAGTGTATTTTTTTTTCATTTTGGTCATTTTTCTCATGTTACAGATCCGATGAAATGATTTCTGCAATATATGTAAGAGAAATTATAATTCTTTGGTTTCAAACAAAAAAAAACGTACGACAAAAAACTCTTGTCATTCTCATCGATGACGTTTTCGGTTGTCATTTTGTTGACAGAGTCGCAAGTCGGCAAGTTGACAGGAATTTTGCGGATCCAAAAAAAAAAAAAAAGAAGGGGGAAAAAAATCGTAAATCGTGTATTTCATGTCAATGTGTCAACAAAAAAAAAAAAAGCATCTCGAGAGAGAAAAACATTTGCAGAAACTTGGGAAAGACTTTTCGTATATACCTTTTGACCCTTCATCTCTCTCTCTCTCTCTCTCTCTCTCTCTTTTTATTTCTATGTATTTCTGTGCAGTCCCTTTCTATAAAGTAAAAGTAAACTCTAAAAAAAATTTCTAAATCGAAAGCAATTGCTTGCATGTGTACCACCAAGTTTATAGAAGAAAAAAAATCAAAGTTGTTTCTGTTTTTTGTTTTGGTTTCTTTAGTTTCTTTCTCAATGTTCCTAATTTCCTGGTTGTTTCATACAAGTACAAATAAAATCAATGTAATCATCAACTAGAATTAAGTATTATCTAGTAAATCTAGTAATTAAATAGTTAAGCTAGTAAATAGGGTATTTTATTGTATACAGTTGAAGTTGACCGTTTTAAATTAGTACAAGTAAAAACACTAACAATTCAAATTTCAATTTGGGAAATGATCCCGAAAATCTGTCTAATTATTGGAAATGTTTCATTGCATTTTTTCAAATTATGATTATGACAAGAATAAAACGTAAAAGTTGAACTTGCCGTTGTAGAATTGAAAAAAAAATCCGTCGTTATTTGAACGTTGTAGTTTTGTACTTTGATATGGTGGGAAAGTAAGTAGGTGTGTGTGAGCTTTACGATTTCCCAATTCCTTCCATGAAACTCTTGTACTACAAAAAAATCTATACTGTGTAGATTGTAGATGTACAGGATATGGGCAATGTGAAAGTTTTTCCTGCTCAAGGTACATTTCAAACGATGGTCGTTTTTTTGGGGTAGCTTGGAGAGTTTAATAAATATATTAGAGTATAGTATAATATAAGTATATACATATTCTTTGGAATAATAATGTAGTAGTAGTAGTAGTAATGTGTAGTCCTCGTGTGTGGTGTGTATATATATGTGAAGATCATTAAAAGTTGCGTGGCCCAATATAATAGATGGATAGAAAGAGAGTCGGGACGGGAGAGAGAGAGAGGAACAGCAAAGAGGGGAAATGTGATACGATACGATGGTTTGGTATTTGCATCAAAGACTATTGCTACTTTGAATTTAATCTATTTGCTCAACAGTAATCCAATGAGAACTCTCTCTCTCTCTCTCTTTCTCTCTCTTGAAAAAAGAACATATATGTATAAAGAGAGAGAGAGAGAGAGAGAGAGAGAAAGAAGGAAATGGATCTTAGCTTGATCCTTCGACGGTGGCTCGATGGTTAAAAGTGATTTTCTGAAGGGGATGGAAGAGAGAACTACAGAGAAAGAGAAAGTTCTTTTCCCTCCTTCTTCGTCCTCGTTCTCCTCGTCGTCTTCGTTTTCTTCTTCTTCGTCTTCGTCTTGTTCGTAAGAAGCAGAAGAAGAAGGGAACGAAATCTGACTCATATCCAATTTCCAATATCTTTCCAACAAATAAATTTCCATTGAGAAGGAATCCTAGACCATAAATCAGTTCAACCGAATGGCTTTCCTATCAAGTCATGTTGATGTTTCAATACATATGTACCAAGGTATGTACATGCTCCATGTCTTGGATCCCCAACTTTCTCTCTCTCTCTCTCTCTCTCTCTCTCTCTCTCTCTCTCAGCCTTTCCCAACTGCTTTCTCCAAAAGGACTCTATCTATCTATCTATCTATCTATCTGTGGGACGACGAGCCAACCATTTATTTACTCATCCACGTATATGCCCATTTAACTCTTCCTTCCTTCCTCAATCTTCTCCCTGTCGATTACAATAATTTAATGTAAAATAACATTTATTATCCTATCCTATACCACTTCATGTAATTACTATTTATATTATTATTATTATTATTACTGAATAATCCTTATCATCATCATCATTATTATTATTATCATGTCTGTATTCATATCTGTATTTACTTATTTTTGTTCTATTTGTTTTTTCTTTTTAAATTTTTCTCTATTTGACCTCTTTGGACAACAATTATCACAACCAAAAAAAAAACTTACTAAACTCATACAACAACAATAAAAACAACAACAAAATGAATCAAAATCTGTACACGAAAACTCAAATACCGAAATGAAACTATATTCAAAATCCAAATCCAAATCCCGACACTTAACAAAAAAAAAGGCGTGACGATTTTACTTTCTTTGACGGTTTTTCACAACTTGGTAGCGGAGACACTCCCTCAAGTAACTTTCACTTTCACTATACAAAAAATATATATCTATATATTAAGGAATATACTTTAAACTCATTTCCCAACAATGATAATTCATCATTTTTATCAAATTTAAATCATTACAGGTGTCTGACGCTTTGCCTGTTCTAGGTACTTGAAAATTCATATCATACCACAGGATATATACTCAACCATTTATATATATATATTTACAAATTGAACAGGGGGACCAATATTAATGATTTTGTAATATCCTTGGAAGCATCCGGATATATGTATCTGGATAAATTATACATCCAAAGTATATCTATATCGTTCATTTTGGTCACTCTAAGCAATGACCATTCTTAAATAAATAAAAAACTAAACCCATAGCAAAATTTGTTCTTGTTGTTCATGTGCTATATACAAATTCCCAACAACTTTCCCCAAATAACTGAAAAACAAATAATGAAATTTTAATATGAATTCCCTGTTTTGTCATTTCTTTTGCTTTCATATCAAAACGTACAATGTCTTTTTTATACCCTCCACAATTATGTATTTCCTGATTCAAGTATAAATATTTTTCCCCTCATTTATCGCTAATTCATGTTGTATAGCTTTCAAAATCAAAATAAAGACCCTTATAACAAAAACTGTTGAGTTGGTTTTAATACGACAACGACACAACAAGAATCAATATTTTGTTTTGTAAGGAAAATCCCGCAAGCACTTTCAATATTTTTTACTCAGTCTCAGTACATCTTGCATTACATTAAATTGTCCTTCATTTCACGCAATCACACCGATATATACTAAACGAAAAAAAAACTACAACCACCCAGACTTTTGATAACTTGTCTTTAATTTTTTATTTTTTTTAACGTATTTTTGTTGGTTCTCACCACCACGAATTTGTGTAATATAAATTTATATATGGTTTTTTTTTGTGTAATTTGTGTACCCTTATTTTGGATTTTATTTTTGGACTTGTAAAAAAAAAACTAGAGAGAGAACTTGTTTGTGGACGCAATCAAAAAATGATTTATTTATTGATGCACCTTTTTCTCTCTCTTGTTTCTACGTTTCTCTTGACTAAAAATATTTATGGTTTTGTACAAAAAAAATAAGAGAGAGAGTTTCCCAAATTTCATGCAAATGTTTTGAACTTCCATTCAGTCGAGTGAAAACTGACTGAAAAATAAGGAAGAACATCTCTATATATATACGATACGAAAATAATAAAAATCGTGCGTACTTTCTGCTCGATTTGTTTCCCCGAGGTGGTGATGATCATGAATTATGAATCATTCAACTGAATTTCATTTTCTCAAGTCGTAGATTTCATCAGTTTCAATGTCAAACTTGAACTGTGCGAGTGTGTGAATTTGTACGTACACACACACATGTTTTGATGATTGAAGGTTTAAAACTAAGCGAATTTTGATTTTACTCTTCGCAACACACTGAAAGTGTTTTCCTGGTGGTGTGTGTTGCAAATTTCCTTATTTATCAGTGCAAACTGAAAACAATTACAAATGAATTTACCTTTTTCTCTATTGATTTTCTTTTTTCTTTTTCTATATTTACGAGAGAAAAAAATATAAAACTTGATGGACTTTTGGTATTGTTTTCCACAAGTTTTCTTTACAGGGTTGCGGCTGAGCAATTCTCGTCTGAATTCGACCACGAGACTTTCTTCGTCCACTATTCTTCAACTACGATTTTTTCTTGAACAAGAATTGTATGAAATGAGATGCTGTGCTTCGATTTAATTGGCTTGTATAATATTTGATACATTTCTCACTTGCCATAATGTCTCGTTATAGTTTTCATCCCTTCACCTCAACTTCAACTTTTGACCTCACTCCCCTCAAATTTACACCTTCAAAATACGATTAACAGGGCAATTTTTCTACTTTCTCTATATTATATTTTACTCATACTTTTTCCAAAAAGCATGACTTTGACTTTCTCTCAATATATATTTCCAATTTCCTTTTTCAATCTTTGAAAATTATCGGTAGAATATTTTGAACTTTTTCTCTTTTAATCTGCGTGCAGTCGAAAAAAAGGCATGTAAATCCAATTAAACCTTTTCCACTCTTTGAATTCTTAACTCTATACATTTTCTCTAATAAAATAATTTGAAGCAATCTCTACATTTTTCTCTTTTAACTCAAATATTTTGTATATATATAAATGTCAAAAAAATGTCTTGAAATTGAAAGCGAGTTCACAGCTTATTGATATTGCACTTGATTACTTGATTATTCACAATTTTATTATCGATTTATATAACTTTGCAAGAAAAAGTAAGTTGATTTTTCATTTCTATATTTTCTTCTTCCCCCCCCCCCCCCCCCGAATTTCTCTGTTTTCCATTTTGAATCCGGCATGATGATAAAAAGAAATCTATATACATTTATATATTTTCATGGATTTCTTCTTTTGATGATTAAAAAAAACGCAGGACGAGTTTTCTAAAGACTAAAATTTTGAACTACATTAAAAAAATGTAGGATTCCCCTTCCCCCCCCCCCATTTTTAATGACTGGAGAACAAAAAAAACCAGACTTTTTTCCGAATAATAATTGTACTACAAAATGACCCCTTTTTTATATTTGCATGTGTAGAAAAAGAATGTTGATAATTATTGTGTGTGCCTTTTGTATTTGTGGATGATGAGCTTTCTTTTGATCTCAATCTCCTCTCTCTCTCTTTCTCTCTGTGATTTTGACTTCTTTTTGACTCTGACTCGATTGCATGTGCTGTGCATTTCCGAAATTTAGTGACGTATTCAGTATTGATGTTAGTTTACCTCGAGTAATAATTGAAATAAGTATTGGACTGCGTAGCTCTGTAGCTGTAAATGTAGAATTGTATAATTGGATTTCAAATACTATATATATTATATTCTATAACTATATACTCTTTATAATTATAATTATAATATAATAACTTTTTCTCTGAATTAAATCTTTTACCATATTTGTATACAAGAAAAAAATAATTTACTACAAAAAAAAATATGAGAGGAAGTTTGTGAGAATGGAAGATAAGTTGATTTATTGTATGTAGGTACATACTTCAATTGTATCATGTTCATGGTAGCCTCCTCGGTGGTCTCAACGATTTTAATCTTGAATTATCATCATCGGTCGGCCGACACGCATGAAATGTCCCAATGGGTAAGCCACACTTTTGTCTCTCAAACTATACAAGTACATATATATATACAACTCTCCCATGTACAATCTGACAATCTCAAATTATTATCTTTTGTGTGTGGTGAGTGTGTTTGTGTTTTGTGTATCTTCTGAGTCTATGTGTGTCAGAGGAACGTTAAAGTTGTTAAAGTTAAAATGTGATGGAAAAAAATAGGATGAATCGTGTACTAAATAGTATGTGAGCATGTCTCTGTTTTTTTTTGAGGAAGTGTAAATAGGGTTTAGACAGAGACGAAATTGTGACTTGATGAATCTTTTTGTAGATTCGAGTGGTATTCTTGCAATGGCTTCCATGGTTTCTGAGGATGAGTCGTCCGGGTGATAAAATCACTTTGAAGGCAATGGCTGCTACTGCCAAAATGCGGGATCAGATTCGTGAGCTCGAAATGAAAGAAAGATCTTCCAAAAGTCTGCTGGCGAACGTCCTCGGTGAGTATCGTACTTTTTTTTATACTCTCTCTCTCTCTTTTTCTCCGTTTCTCTTTATGGTATGGTTTCTCTTATATAGGTATATATAAATATGTGTATATGATTCTCACTCGCTTTCTCTCTCTCTCTTTCTCTTTGGTTTGTGTTTGAGACTTTTGGCTTGTACGGAAACCTTGTGCTTTGGCCAACAGAAAACATGGTTTGTAACTGCTTATCAATACTGTATCTCTCCGGCCTGTCCAATAAATCTGTAGGAAATCCAATTTTACCGGTAGGCTTTTTCCTAGTCGACGTTATATAACGTCGACTGTTTTTATATTTCATCAATTCAATGTAGAGGGAAGTAAGAGAGAGAGAGAGAGAGAGGATGGTTTGCCGCGGGTTAGTTAGTCCAATGTATAAAGTATAAACCAACTGCAAACCTGTCTCTCTCTCTCTCTTTCTCTCTTTCTCTCTGACAATTTAAAACGGGAAAAAGTACCAAACCATTTGAAAAGAGAAAGTGAAAGGGAAAGCAAGAAAAGTGAACTTAACAGTTCACTTGGGGGAAAACGTTTTTCTGGTGTGACTTTGATGATGGTTTTGTGATGCTGCTCTTATATCGCGTACTTTGTTGTTTTTTGAGCCTTGTTCATCATCCCCATTTTTTGTGTGTTCCCATGTTGTTGTTTTTTGTAGATATGGACGACGACTTCCGGCCAGCTACTTTACGAACGCCACACTCGACGCCGGGCTGGCGAATAGGTGGTTCTCATGAGGACCCCATCGCAGCGACTGTGAGCCATCATCCATGTCTGGGTGCTCATAGGGAACTTTCCCTAATACTCAAAGAGATAAGAGTGATAACGGACAAAATCCGCAAAGACGACGAGGCAGCCGAAGTTACCAATGAGTGGAAATTTGCGGCCATAGTATTTTTCCCACCAAAACATGTTCCAATTACCGCATTTTTTAAATGCGGTAGTTGAAGCATGCTTTGCACACTGGAATGATTTTATGCACAATATTTCCATACACAAAATTAACACAAAATCATATATATAGTTGAAAATGATTCCATAATTCACTTGGTACATTACTGTCATTCACTAACAACAAGTGAACGACGACTTGGAGTCGGTACGTCTGCACATGGAAAGAAAAGCACTGCCATTCTTTACATGGAGTGTGCATATTAAGGCTGCAAAGCTTCTCAACCGCAAAGTCGTTCATTCGGTGAATTACAGTAATTCGCCAAGTGAATTCCTGAATCATTTTCAACTATGCACAAAAATACAACTTTGAAATCTCCAGAAGATCCCTGCAGCGTTTTGAAACTGAGAATACATATATGACGTATCTGTATTCTGTGTTCCTTCACAACTGCAAAGGGAAAACAGATGGAGATTTGTTGAAGTGTATTTGCAAGTTGCTGTGAGTTTAGCATTCAAATTACAGATTCACGTTCAAAATCAAAGTTGGATTTCCATTGTCAAGGACACAGAGGAATCAATGACATGCGTTTTGAGTTTTTGTAATTGGCAAAATTAGTAGATTTAAAACGTCGCATGGAATCATAATTAATTAGTAAACAAAACTCACCTAAATGTTAGCCGGATGCCGTTGAAGAATCAATAATTAGGAATCGCTGGAATTTGTGAGTATTTGAATCCTTTTTGTATATATTACAATCTAAGAAAATTGTTTACTCTGGTCGAAATAAGAATGTTGTCAAAGTGCCGGAATTTTTTTCAAAATCCCATTGGCACGGAATTTAACTTTGAGAATTCACTTCAGTTTCTGTCTTTTTACTATTGTTATCCATTTTGTAGGATTGTTATGAGCTGTGGTATTTGATTTTCGACGAGAATCTGTAACTTGAAACTGACAAAAGCATACAATTGAGAAAACGTTTGGTTTTCCGCTTACCTTTTCATCATCTTGGTTTTTGGTAGAAATTTTGTCATTACTGTGTGTTGTGTGTGTGTGTGGATGGATTTTTTGGTTATGGGGAAATTGCATTGCCGTTTTTTTGTTTGGTCTATTTCAGGTTGTCGATCGTCTTTGTCTCATTATTTTTACTCTTTTCACCATCATCGCCACAGTCGCAGTGCTCGCCTCTGCCCCTCAGGTTTTCGTCCCTTGATTCTCACTCAAAATTACTACTTCCTCAACAAGAAAAGATACAACAACACAAGATCATGGCCCCACAAAGCCGATCAAAGCCAAATTCAATAATAAGCACACTTTTGAAAACAAACAAAACAAATGCTATCAAAAATGCTCTGACGACACCAACTCCATGCTGCTGATGCTGCTGGTGATGAGACAACCAGTCGAAGTCCAAGTCGATTCTCCCGAGATGAACCGAATAATCAACATTCCTTTTTTTAAAGAAAAACCAAAAAAAAAACCAAAAAACTGACGTCCACTCAACAACAATAACAACAATTTTTTTATTACTACAACAATTAAAATTCCATTCTACAACAACAACAACAAAAACAGCGAGAAAGATTTTTTTTTTTTTTTGCTATAATCCAACCAAAAGCCAGGAACAACCATTCACATATAATCAACATTTCATACAACTGCCGTACACCTTTCTAGGTCAAATGGGAACTCGAGCAGGTCACAAGACACAACATCAAGATACCAAGAATAGCCCATTTACACACTCTTTTTTATACCCACCACAACAACAACATCCACATCGTTTTTTCTTTATCTTTCTCTCCCAAAAAACCCTCCAACTTTTTTCTTTAATCTTCACTTCCCCCGCAAAAAAAATAGCGTAATTTCCCCCCCCCCCCCCCCCCCCACAATCCCAACATCCACAGATGAAAACTCATCAGAAACAACAGAAACAACAAAACGGATTTATTTTATAATTTCAACTCCCCCATTCACCCCCCACCCCTACATCATCCTTCCCACTCAATCTCAAATTCAACACAGTGGGAACATGAACCGGATTTTTTTTGATCAACCAAACAGAATATTTCCTTCAATTTTTTTTGTGAATTGTGAACGTGTGTGTGGGTGATTCCAATTGGGAGAAGTGTGATGATGTCAAGTGCCGGAACTTGAACCGGATGTCAAGAACTGTTTTTTTTTCGCTATACTTATACACACAAATGTATTACATAATGATTTTGATTGAGCCCCCTTTCCCCCCTTGATTAAAATGACATCCATATCTACATGTTCATAGCCACACTCATTCAGAGGTTACATAATACAGTACTCATCACGCACTTTGGGGGGAGAAATGAGTGACCAACCACCACCAACCAACCACATGCACAAGACAACGTCATTCATTGAACATTATTCATTTTATATATATTTTCTTTATGGAGAGAACTCGAGAGAAATTACAAAAAAAAAAAAAAGATGAATGAATGAAGAATTCAATTTCATATCAAGTGGTGGAGAAACTAAAGAGAGCTGGTGTGTCCTTGTTGTTTTCATTGTTATATATTTTCTATCATTTCTATTGATTCTCTTTTTATAAAAAAAAAAACGACTCGCACCATGACCAAAAAAAAAAGACTCTCTTTGAATACTCAACCCATACGTGAATTTCTCTCACTCTGTCTGTCTGTAAAACCATTGCATGATCAGACTTTCTCTCTCTCTCTTTTTCTCTATTTATATATATATATATATATCTCCAAGTTGTGTGGCTGAGGTGCGTCTACCAAAAAATGTGGGAGGGGCTTATTCACAGTGGACATATTTGACCGGAGAAATACACACACCACAACAGTTGTCGTGAATTTTTTTGTACTGCTTGTGAGGGACAGATGAGAACAATGAAATGAGAATTGATGCAGAACAAGAACACGAATGAATGGAAATGTACATAAACACACAAAAGAGGGAAAAGAATGAAAACAACAGTGCCATATAAACAACATGACAAAATGCATCCGAGACATCAAGAAAAAGAGACAGAAAAATAACAAGGAAACTCTCTCAGGAGAAACAGAACATTTAGAAAAAAAATTGGGGTATTTAACTGCCCTCAGTCACTTTATTCATTTTTATATATATACTGTTCCTCCTCTTCCGCTCATCCCCTCTCTCTCTCTCTATCTCTCACCCCTGGCTGATTGATAAACAAGCAATTCAAAACAAAAAACAAAATATTAGAGACTTTTCTGAGATCTGTGAATTCGGACCGGACTTTTTGATTTTCAATATATGGAACAAATACAAACAAAACAAAAACTAAACAAAATCTTGCCCTACCTATAAATTCACCTCTTTTTGTTATTGTTAAATCTCTCTCTCTCTCTGTCTGTCTGTCTCTTTCTCTCTCGTTTACAAGTGGACGTACATGGTTTTACATCCGTTATCAGTTTTTACTTCACAACAAACACCTACAACTACAGAAAAATCAATTTTTTTGGTTCAATATATACGGGAAGACTATAAACAAACAACAAATAAATAAACAAACAGTATTTAAAAACAAATGGAAAAAAATGAGTGCCGTGCCAGGATAAAAAATTACTGGAATACCGTGAAAGGGTTTTCTCTCTCTCTTTCTCTCTCTCTCTCTCTCGTTCTCTCTATTTCGCTCTATCTCTTTCAATCGATATGCGACGAAAACGGAAAGAAAAAAAACCAAACAGAAACAGATAAACAAATATATAAATAATTTTTGCTCACTATATATACTTGAACGTTAGTATACTCTCGTCTTTTCTCGCTCTGTCCTTCGCATCTACAATATATAAAATATATACACAGAGTTCTGTTTTTCTGGTTTTTCCGTGACTGTGTGCAATAAACCATTTTGTGAATCAAATCTAACTTATATATCTTTGAAAATCGTGAATGAGTGGACTGAAGTGGATCTAATACTACACAACTTATATACATAAATAACAACAAGAAACGAGAAATGAGAACTGAGTCGTTATACAATAAGAAAGAAAGAAAAAAAAAAATATATATATACATCTATCTATCACGGGAAGAGAATACGGCATAATTTATTACTACAACACAAATGAACTCTCTCTCTACTTTACAACACAACAGAAAATTGTGAATTGTTGAATTGTTACACACGAAAAAAAACATATTTTTGGTTTTGATTTTTGGAAAAAAATAATGAACATTTCGTGCGCAAACAAAAAAAGAAAACAGAGACTTTTTTTCTTCGTTCATTTGTTTTTTGTTTTTGAAATATACACAAACATTTTCAACCGAGAAAAACGATTACAGTGACTCAAAGGACTCGACTAGATTTCGACTGGTGATGCTAAAAAAACACACAGCAGACATGGAAGTGGTTACAACGTCCAAAATATATTAAATTTTTAAAAAATTTAAAACAAAAAAAAAGCAAAATATTGTATGATTCAATCAAATGAGCTGTTAAATAATGATTTAAAACACACACACAAAATTAATTTATATATATTCTTATTATTACATATTATTATTATTATTATTATTATGAGTGAGAACAGCAAGTTTGAATGCTGGCAAACATAAAAATGAAATGAAAAAACACTTAATTTCAACCATAATAAGTTATCCAAATATATATAAAAAATAATAATTAAACAAACAAAAAGCCCTTGATTTGTTTTACTACACTCTCTCAAATATCAAAAAAAAATCTATACAATACAACAAAAAAATAAATAATATATAAAAATTTTGCATCCATCTATAGGTCTATCTATAGCTTGGGCACAGAAAAGATGATAATTGGATTTTGACTACGACATTCCACACATACATGCAAATGCAAATGCAATATACAAAAGGAACCATCAGCAGAGCTTCGCAACAAAAAGATTCCGTGTGTGAAAAAAAAAAAAATGTGTGTGGTTAATAGCGTAAACACGAAAATTTCTGTTCTTCTCAACTTCTCACAGTGAAACCCCGAAACAAAAAAATCCTCAAATTCAAATTCAAACAAATTAAAATCCTCTCTCTCTCTCTCTCGTTCTCTCTCTCTCTCTCGCTCTCTCTCTCTCTCTTCTTTCACTTTTTGGCTGACTGACACAGAAATAGAAAACTAAACGACAAAAAAATAGAGAAAAAAGGGAACATTCAAAAGTTTTTTTGTCAATATCACGATGTGGCATCGTAGGAGGATTTGTTTGACTGTCTCTCTCTCTCTCTCCTCTTCATCTTTCTCTCTACATCTCTCTCCAATTCGGCTGTGAGGCGACGGGAACAAGACAACAAGAAACAAGAGTTCTTGGTGAAAATGAAGAGGACAAGGAGGAGAAAAAGGAAACGGATTGGAAGTGAAGTGAAAGTTTAATGCATGTACAGATAACTGCATAAGAGAATTAGTTGTAAGGCGATGGGAGTAGTGCCACTTTACGGGCTTAATTGATTCCAGAATTGAAGGGACTTTGGACATAACATCAACTTTTCCCAGGAAGAGAAGAAGAAGAAGATGAAGAAGAAGAAGAAGGAGGAGGAGGAGGTATAGAAAAAAATAAAAGGAAGAGAAAAGAGTAAGGGGGAGAAACAAGTACTACATGAAGGGAATCAAGTACATGAGAAGGAGTGTACGAGTTGTCTGGAAAACCATTGGGAGGAAAAGTTAATTGAATTGTCCAGAAAGAGAGTTTTTTTTAATACTCTTTCTTTTTGTGAGAGCATGGACAACAAATCGGTTCTCGCTCTCTCTCTTTCTCTCTCTCTCTCTCTCCTTCGCTACCTTGCCAACAACCAACTGACGATTAGAGAAGAAAGAATATTGGGAGGAAAAGCCTTGATAGAAACTCACAATCTTCCTTAACTATCTGGACAAAAGGGAAGAATGTGAGTGTGTGTGTGTGTTTGCACACACCATGCATGTGTACTGGGGTTTCTTTTCTCTCGTCTAACTCACTCTGCTCCTATACTACTACTCTTCTTCTTTTTGGAGGAGAATATCGTTAGATAAAGATTGGGATGTTACTAAGCCATCGGAGGCGGAGGATTGGGAGCCAGATTATGGAGGAGAAGAAGCAACAACGTTCGAATCAAAGAGATAAAACTTGTGTGAGTGGAAATTTGATTGCGGTGCTGGAGAGAATCAAGTAAGTGCAAAGGCTGTTGTAGCGAGTATACAGTAGTGCAAGTATGAAGTAGGCAATAGACAACTTTCTTGTACCTCGGAGAAGAAGAAGAAGAAGAAGAAGAAAAAAAAAAGAAAGCAAGGAAGAAGGGAAAACCGAGGCCTAAAACCTGCAAGGCTATAAAAAGAGACTTTTCAGCAACGAGAAATGTGCTTTCCACCAAATTCAATGTGTTATGTTGATGGGACGTCATTGTGGAAGTTAGGCAAGAGAGAAAAAGTCCCGTACTTTCACCTCCTCTCCTTCACATCCATCAGCGAGAGTTAAAAGAAGCGGAGGCACAAAAAAAATACCAATGAAAAGTGAACGGTTCGCTGGCTGGCTGAAAACCATTCACGAAACTCTCTCTCCCTCACTCTTTCTCTCTCTCTCTCTCTCTATTGCTCTTGCCTTTCAATCCCAACAAAACTTTCTCTATACGCTCAACGTCAACTGTGTCCAAAATCTGGAGAGAAAGGCTCCCTTCTCCATGACGTACAGCCCCTTGTTCAAGTTCAACGTTGCCTCTCCTCTCTCTCTTCTCTCTCTTCCTTCATACCTTCAGAACTCTCACACCAGAACAACAACACGACGTCGTCGTCGACGAACGAACCAAGGAAAGGAAAAAAGGAGAGAGAAAAAACCAAACCAACCCATCCAACATCCAACTGGCTTCCAAAAAAAAGGACCGATATGGCTACAGATTCTTCATTCTTCACTCTCTTTCGACTATATACTTCCAGCCACACACGACCACCAAAGAAACGACAACTAGGAATCTGGATCTACCACCACCACAGCAACCAACCAACCAACCAACCATCATGTACCCCCAATGAACGACTATATACAACAAAAATCAATTCTCTCCAATGAATCTCTCTCTCTCCCTCGCTTGTATATTCTCTTCACTTTTTTATGCAGACGACGAGGACCAACAGAAGAAACGAAGGCGAGGAGCTACGAGGAGCCGGATTCCGTGTCACCAACTTCATCTTCACACAAGTCAACCTAAGAACGTCGTCCCGTTTTCCCTATATTTCCTCTCTCTCTCTCTCTCTCTCCATCATTGCCAATCCACAATCCAAATGCCATCATCCACATCATGTGGTCCACTCAATGCCGGTTATACATGCAAAAAAAAATATGCGTAGTTCAACAACGCGTCGGTGTTCATTACACTACACACAACTGTATCATCTTCTACTTGTTTTTATACATCCAAAGTGTTCATGGACAAAGTTTTCCTCTTGATTGTGATTGGTGGTGGGGAATGAGGAGGCGGAGTGGGACGACTCAACACACATCGTGTCGTCGACTTTGTCAACATCATTTACAACTATATGAAACATCGAATGGACGCTAAGTACCTTTTTTACGCACCCATCAAATCTATATCTCCATAATCTGTCTATAGCATTATGATTCCATTTGAAATTTCCCAAATGAATGTTTCAATTTTATCAGCCATCATCATTTCATGTTAGGTTAGATTCTCCAAAATACTAAATACTTATTTATAAATAGTCCATGGATGGCTTCACTTGATATATTCTACAGTATGTGGAGATTTCATCATCATAAATATGAAATCCTCCAATTCCAATGGCATTTCTCTTGTACTTATATATATATGTATATCAGAACTTTCATGAAGTGAAAGTGAAGCCATCGGCTGTGTGTTTCAAGATTTAACGGACTTTCATTGGCTCCCCTTTTCATTTACGATGGTTCACAGATTTGAATATCAGTGAACATTGACAATGAAATGAGGATGACGATGACAGCTCCTTTATTTCTGGTGCACACACACAGCTCTCTGTTTAATTTTATTTACTAAGTTTTATTGATAGTCATATGTATATATATATATTTAGTGCTAAGTTCATTTCTGATAGGGAATACAAAAGAGGAATTAATAGCTCTTTTGACGAGAGAAAATATTTCTTCATCCATGTGTAATTTGTGTACACAATTCCCAACAACTTTCTATACGGATTGTGAAGAAATACGGACTCGTCATCAGTCTATCGATTTCTCTCCCACATTTATTTTTATTTTTATTATATAACAGTTTGTTTTTAAGTGACAGTAAACTTTAAATTCGAAAAAAAATTCATTCTTAAGATTTTGCTGGAACCATTTTTTTTTTATAGTATTAAAATTTGTTTTAAAAAAAAACATACGCATGAACGAACTTTCTCTTTTTTATTTTTAATTATCCTCCGTCTCTAAACAAAATCCGCTTTGATTTCTGCTTTCAAATCCTCGTGTGTCCTGAATGCTAAGATATTTTACCTTGTCATAATCATAATAATTTCCTCCCTATATGAAACTGTATTTAAAGAAAAAAACTCCATCGGTTAGGTGCATTTCCATGTATATTGTTGTATAAGTATATGAAAATCACGAGGGAAAATAAGATGTGAACTGGAGACAATCTGTGTGTGTCACGAGCTAAAATAAAAAGACAAAGTATTAAATAACAACACAAAAAATAACCAAAGGAAACGAATAGAGCCAAAACAAAAAACGTGAGTATCCGTATATATAAATATATAATCCAACTTCCAACTTCCGTATTTCAGTATTTGCGTTAGTTTGAGTTAGCCAAATAGACTTTTTCCAGAGGAGGACATTTCCATTTCCATTTACATTCACGCCTAGGGAAACAAACAATAAACAAAAACAATTATCTAACATTGTAAAAAAACAAACAAAGAGAGAGTAGAAAATTTTAATAAAATATACATATATATGTATATAATAGATATATCGTATATATATATATATATATATTCGTCAGGAATTTATTCAGTGTATTCAGGTTGTGAGCTTTATGTGAGTATAAAATATTTATATTGAGGCAACTTTTTTTATACGGTTATATAAACATACAAAAAACAAAAACAAACAAACATACAACTTATCTAAACATAAAACAAAAATGGTAGAAGACTTGCCCAAAAAACGGTTCAAAGTAAACTACGCAAAGTATGCACACAGAATAATAAAATTAAAAATTAAAACAAAACTATATTAAATATTATGATTACGGTCAGAAGGACTTTGTCAAGTATGTATGTTCGTACTTTGGGGTGAAAGTTTAAAAAAAAACAAAGATAGAGGACTTGAAAAAACGATTATCAGATCAGAATCCCTTTTAAAAAATATCCCAATTAAATGAGATAGCAAAAAAACAAAGGAAAAGACGCCGGTTTTCATATGTAAAATGTTTGTAAAAGGATTTTCTACGCTTATTTGTTCATATTTATGAAATATGAAATGAGACATTATATTACAATTAATAGATTTTAATCAAGGAAGAAAAAAAACCACAATATAAAAGGCAATATATTGACTTACGAAATTGAAAGAGCATTAAAAATGTGTGCATATCGTCAAATTTTATTATACAATTATAAAATTAAAATTAATTATATTCACTTGATTGTTTGGATTTTTATGCGTACGATTTTGAACTCACATTATTATATGTATAAATATATATATTGCGTGTGAGTGTGTGACTAAGCAGATATTTATATATAAATGTATACATCAAGAATGATTTTGCTCATTAGATTTAACGACCATATTTAAAAAATATTTATCAGGTCATTCAGTACTCAGAATCAGTTAGCAGTCAGTTATGATTATGAGGGAATTTGAATTCGAATAGAGGACTCTTTACTTTTGAGTATAGTTTTGAGTTTTGAGTTATGTTCGTTTAAAAAAATTTCATATACAGTGAATGTCTTCTTGTACTTTTTTTTATAACGACGAGACCCAGACTGTTTCTTAGCAAAACAATGTTTTGTTCGTTTGTCTCTCTCTCTCTTCTTTTAAAAAGAAAAGTTGAATGACTTTTTGTCACTGGAAAAATTTGACGGTGCTAAACGAAATAGGCGTATTTTATAGTGTAAATAAGCGGAAAATCTATAGACATTTAATTTCTATACCACCGTTTTTCTTTCAATGGAGAGATCTTCATTTCATCCTTTTCACAGAGTTGTATAAAATGACGAGACCGCATTTGCTCATTTATTTTCAAACATATGTATCCAGTTTTTCTTCTTCAAATATCTGTACGGAAAACAAAGGTATTAAAAGTATTCAAAGTATAACCAAACACGTATTAAACTGTGCTAAAACCAAACAAACCAAACTGTATAAAGAGACTTTGAAAGAAATTATGTAGACACACAGACACATAAATAAGGGAAAATGATAGTGTTGATTGTTCCGAGTTGAGTGAATGATTTTTTCACACTCAAATCTCCCCAATATATACCAATTCCAATTGAAAAAGTCCAACACCTTACGCTCACTATAAATATACCGTTTTAAAGTTAAAAGTTAAGATGAATCCACAACTTCAGAAACTATAGTCTTTTCTATATCTATACTAAATAAAATAAATTAGAGATACTTTTATCTGAACATAGCACAGGCAGACAGAGAAGTACGATATGAAATCTCTAGTGATGTACCTCGACACGGCGGATGTATATAAATAATTATACATAATAAAAAACATATAGCCATAAAAATGAACTACACAAATTCAATTGCACACTCAACTCTATATATATACGATATCTAAGTATAATGCATAGTTACATATGTCATAACTACCAACTAACTTTACTATTCATAGATATTGAAAAACCATTTATGACTTAGGAGTATTACTACAGATACAGATATATACATACATTTAACATTATTATGCATGCTTATGCACATCTCTCTCATTCATTCACTCTCTCTCTCTCTCTCACTCACTCACTCACTCTATCTCTTTTCTCAAATAGGATCACTAAGGAAGTGTTTGTATAATATGTCTTTCATTTAATTAGACGAAAAAAAAAATCGACAATTGCTCATTTAGCTAACAAGAAAGAAAAAGAAAAGGAAACTGTCTTTGAGGTGTTGTGTGGGTATATATAAAAAATATATATATACACATTTAAACAAAACAAAAATTCTTGTTCTGTGACTCTAAATATACCAGTATATACTTAGATCTGCTTTCACACCTCTCACTCTCACATACCATAATATGTGTACTTCTCATTTATTATACTCATCCTACAGGAATCCATATATACAAATGTATAGTCAAGTTGAGAATATGTAGGTATATTTAGTCTATGTAAACAGTAGGACAAAAATATCCCGGAAAATTAACCTGTAAAATCAAAATCCCCATTGAAAATATCCGCATGCATCATCATCATCTCGCAAATCCCTTCATTTCTCTCTCTCTCTCTCTCTCTCTCTCTCTCTCTCTCTCTCTCTCTCTCTCCAATTCACTGTAAAAGTATACTACCTAATTTTACAGCTTTTGTCCTTCATATTTCATATTTGTTTTGTCATTCATAAGTATTGCAACCCAATTTAAATTATGGTTTGTTTGTTTGTGTTTTGCTTTTCCTTGCGCACCAGTCGAGAGACTTTTCTCATGCTTGAAATTTGAATTTGGAAAACTTTTCAGTGCAATATTTCAAGGATGAAACAAAAAAGCGTCGACTTTTCAAGCAATCCTCTTGTTCTTGTTTATTTATAATTTTTCTAATACATTTACAAATTACAACACAGACATAATATATACGAACAATTATTAGTATTTAGTATATTTAAATTAAATTAAATTAAATTATAGATATTAATTTCCAGTCCACATACGGTTTCCCACACAAAAAAGGAGAAAAAATATTGGAAATCAAAATGGGTAAAAGAAAAGACTAAAATTGACTAGGGATATTTTTTACTATATATACATGTACATATATAATAGGACTTACTCATACCATTATTATACTTAAATTATATATAATACTTTTAAGTCAATCCCCAATGAAATTCTAAGACACAAATTTTGATCCACTCAACTCTATAAATTGTGTATGAAAACTTTCCCGATTTTTACCTTTCACATTTTTACTCATCATAATTATTATTGCCACAGAAATGTTCTTTTGGGAGAAACGCAGTTTGTGACTGAACTACATATAATATATGAATATGAATATTATTATTGTAATGTACTGGTGTATTTACCGACCGAGAGGATTTGATGGTCATTTTTCTTGTGAGAGTTGAAGTAAAGATGTAAAAATATATACATATATGAATACTGAATATATGACAAGTAGTTTTCAAAGTTTTTATGATGTTGGAATACCACGAACCATTGTTGTTATTTAACAAAAACAAACAAACAAAACAAAAAAAAGTAATAACGAAACTGTACACACACACACATCCATTAAAAAAAATGAAAAAGTATATTGTAACTAAGAAAAATATTTGATATTTGCTATATGAAAAAAAAAGAAGGTTATTACTCTACTTAAAAATTACACATACTGTGTTACAGTAACTGTAATAATATTATTTAACTAATTCTATAAAATATGTAAACATTATCATATAGAACCTAATAATTAATAATATTATGTACATATAGTTCCAAAAAAAAAATGATCAAGACATACATCCTCTAACTCTAGTTCTCTATATAAGACATTTATAGTTAAATATATTGTGGTGACTAAAAAATATATAGAACAACAACTCAAGAGAATATACACACAACAAAAAAACTTTACAATTTTTAAAAAATATATTCGTAAAAATTTGAGTGAAAAAATAAATAAACAATTTAAAATAAAAATGATTCATACATTTAAAAAAATTGAAAAGGAATGAATGAATATATATTGCGAAGAAAAAAAACGACGAAGTAGTTGAATTATAATATAAATCGACTGTTAACTGTTTTAAATACTTGACGATGTGTGGAATAAATGTGTGAAAAAAACTAAAAACAGAACGAAAAGAAAGCCAAAACCAGAAACATGACTGTGTGCTGACGCGGAGTGATTGTCTTTTTTCCATTGCTATCAACTATAAAAAATAAATGAAAATATACACATATATTATATATATATATAAAAATTAAATATTTCAAGTTGAACCAAAAAGTGTGTCGAATTATAGTGTCTATATGAAAAATAAATATTTATTATTATTACTATTATTATTATTAAACTGAGACTGAGTGATTCATGGTCGTAGTCAAATAATAAAAAAAATAACTATAAAATCAAAATGGTTCTGGTTGTGAGTAAAAAAAAAAGTGTGTGACATCCAAAAACACAAATAAAAAGTCAAAAGATATGAAACAAAAGATGATGATGAAAAAGAAATTTTTAGGGAATCAAAAATATATATATATATATATAAATAAATAGAAAACACGAAGAAGGAATTGCGCTATAAAATAATAAACCCCTCTATATAATAATGAATGAAATAATTTAGAACTGTTTGTGTGGTGGGCGAGGAGTGTTGACGAGAGAGAAATGATCAAAAACAAAAAAAAAAAAAAACAAGTGATTTTTTTCAGCAGGTCTGAACAATTTTTGCCGAGTTTTTTTTTTTGTTTAATATTTTGCATCATGTTTTCTTCTCTCTCGCTCTCTCTCTCTCTCCACCGCACTCTCAAAAAAAACTCTCTCTCTCTCAAAACTTATGGTGTGTGCATAACTATAAACTGCAAAAGGTGAGGAGGAGAAAAAACATGAAGAACAAAAAAAAGAGTTTTCTTACAAAAGAGAGGGGAAAAAATTGAAAATCTTTTTCTCCGAAACAAATGTGTGAGAAAATCCCTTGTTGACTTTGACTTTTTTTGACACTTGAAAGAAAGCAGAAGAAGAAAAACATTTGAAATAATTACTAGTTAAATGCTAATGCTAATAATACTATACTAATACAAACTTTATATTATGAGTCCAAGAAACAAACGGAGAAAGTTTCCAACGTCTTCTTCTCATCATCCTCTTGTATATATATAAAAGAGAAAGTATCTAAATATGTATGTACACACACACACACACGTAAAGAGAGACATTTGGAGAACGTATATATACACAATCTCGAATGCTGTATTATATATATGAATGAAGAAAAAAATACAACACGACACACGACAAGAAAGAAAAAAAACTTTAGTGATACGACCATGTTATTTGCATATGTATATAAAGAAAGAAAAAAGATCCATTGTTAATTAATAATATATTAATTATGATTATTATTATCGATATTGTTATCATTATTATCATCAATATATAGAAAAAAAATATGATTACCTGAAAACATTTACTACCTTGTAGCATCAAACAAATGAATATTCTCTATTTCTACTAGTTTTTAGTGTGGACTCAACGAATAACAACTCAAAAAAAAAAAAAAAACAAAAACCAAAGTAAAAAATATGTATAAAGAAACGGAAGAAAAAAAAGAAAGAAAGGGACATGAAATGAAAGCGTTATTAAATTATAGTAATTCGTCACAGCAATGAAATCTCTGTCTCTTTCTCTCTGTCTCTCTCTCTCTCTCCCTTTCCCTTTACCCTCAACTCCTTTACCTTAATTAACCTTTTAGACACCTAAAAACTCACCTTCACAAACTCAAACACACACTCACACACACATTTGATAAAAAAATATGCAATTCCTAGTTAATTACTAACCCTATTTCATATATGCATTTCCGACTTCCTACAAACATTCCTATTCCTAACCTAATTAATTGACTAAATAAAGAAAACACACACACACACCATCAAAAAGAGAAAGTTAAAAAAAAAAAGTAAAAGAGCTCAGTTTTACTACTTTAAACGTAACTATAAAAAAAATTAACTCAAGACAGGAAGAAATTTTAAATAAAAAAAACAACCAATTAATGAATAAATATATGAAAAGGAAATGTAATTAGGTACAATTAGTTATAAGTTTTAAACACAAGGAATTCACCGTTTATAAGAAGAAGTAAATTTAAATAAAAAAAAAAAGAAGATGAAGAAACAGAAACAAGACGAAGACATCCAATGAGATAAAAAATAAAAAATAATAAGGATATAAAAAAAAAAGCGTGGAGCTCTATTTGTAGCTTATAAAATAAACAAGATGATGATATTATATTATATATATATATATATATAAATAAATAAATAAATATATATAAACAAAACTACGTTGTCAAAACTCTTTTACTACTTTAACTACTAACGTTAATCATAAACTGAATATACAACAAGAAGAAAACCTACTCTCCTTATAAGATTGTTCAACGATAATGAGTGTATATTGACGATATAATATGCCCTATATTAAACTACAGTTTACAGTTTACCAGTGTCAATGATTAAAGAAAGGGGAGAAAAAACGTTATACATACAAAAAAAAATACAACTACAACTACCAAAAACAAAAAAAATACCAATATACAAAAGCATCCAAATTGTAAACTAAACTCTAACTATGGTGCTGAAGGCAACATAAAAAAAATTGATATTAAACAAACTCTTCCACTCGAAAAGTTCACATCATCATTATTATTCATTCATCATCCATGTTTTTTTTTTTCTATTTTCCTTCTCGCTCAACGCACATTCAAATTCACGTCATCCATAATCATATTATCATAAATGTATACCTCATTTTCAATTTGTATCTGTATATATGCGTGCCAACACAAAAATCTCACATCCTTCAACATGTCAATTCATCTCAAATTGGCCATCTCATCGCACTCACATTCCGTTAACTTTGTTTTGATTGTTCTGATTGTCATTTGTCATATATCCACACAAAAAACAAAAAAGAAGAAAAAAACAATCTTATAATTATTCTCGACATTTTTGATATCTCCATTTCATATTTCCATATTATTATAATTTTCCTTTGATTATTTATTTGGGTATATGCGTATTTTGTATGATGCGGAAAAGGGAAAAGGGAAATATCTGTAATAAATAATAATTTCTATACATGTATATATGAATTCATTGGGGGGATGGGGCCGGGGGGGACTTGGGGTGGTGTTTTGTCCTTGTGTTTACAGGTTTGTGAGTTTGAGCATTCAAGACTTGAAGATGTGGATATTATCCGAGTGTGTTGTCAAATGATTTACACCCTATGGATTTCCCCGTTTTGAATTTTAAGCAAGTTCTATGGAAATAATATCACTGTTTGTGTGTTTGACTGTGTGACTTTTTGTGTCTCGTCGTCTTATATGCGCGCGCTCGGAGTCTCTAATAGAATTATCATTCTCCGAGTGAATTAGAAATTCCAAACTCTCTCAGACTGTTCCTTTAGTTAATATCTAATATAATTCCTGGGGAAGGAAATAATTTGATAAAGGTTCATAATATATAATATATATATCGTATATCTGTGTGTGTGTTTGTATTTGTATTTAAGGGTTTTGGGGAGATGGTGAGTAAACATATCTGTCTGTACAGAAGCTGAGAGAAGAGGGAGAGACCCACATGGACAGGTTGGGAGACGGAGAAAACGCAGAGTTGTCAGTGGGAGAGGAAGAAACATAAAGTGAAAAGAGGTTGTTCGGTTGGTTGTTGTTTCTCTAGTTATATAATATAATATACGATAAAAGGACTGACTGACTGAGAGATGACTACAAAACTAGACAGACTCCAACCCTAAATACTTATAAATACAACTACTATGTGTGCAGTAACATTCAGACTCTCCAGATATTCCATATATTATTGAATGGTTCGCAATTTAAGTTTAATTTCGTGTGCTCAGCATGTGTTAGTAATGAAATGGTAGTCGAAGACAGACGATTATTTGAAACTGTCTCCCTCTCCTCTCTCGCTCTCTCTTTCTCTCTCTCTCTCTCCTCCGTCGGTCCGTCTGCCCGCCCGCCTGCCTGCCTTTCTCCTGAATTGGGCGAGAAATAAGTAGGCCGTGAAACTCTTCGAGTTTGAGGGTGACTTAAAACACATTGGTGAAAGGGAGAGAAACAAAAACACACACTCACACACACACACACACACACACACACACAACCATAAACATGAGAGGAAAACATATAGACATTGAATCTTTACTCAGGGTGAAATTTCTCTTTGTCTTTCTCTTGTACATTTTTGATAATTTTATTAGGGATTGTAAAGAAAAGGGAGGTTGGGGAGGTTGAATGGCTTTACATTTACATTTACTAATATAATTGATTTAATTGGAAGGGACGTTGAGAGTTGATGAATTCACAAAGGTAAAAAGAGAGAGGAAGAGAAAGAGAAAGAGAGAGAGTGGAGAAGAAGAATGGAAGGGAAAGGAAAGAAGCAAAGATCGAAGGAAGGAAGAAAGGAATGGGAGAGGAGAGGGAAAAGGTAAAGGAAGGGAAAGTGTATAAATTTTTTAGTGGCAAGTTTTTTTCCCCAGTGTTGGATGTTTTCAAGTTTGATAGGATGAGAGTGCCGTGCGTGGAAGTGTACGCAACGCATGTGAAAGTGAAAGAAAGTGGTGAAAGTTGCTCGGATCCCGTTGGCGTAGTTATTAGTCAGTGAATGGGATGGAAGAAGTACAAGAGCAAGTAGAACGTAGAAAGAAAGTGTACACGTAGAAAGTAGAGGAGGCTTCGTAACTCAGAATCGGCTCCATGTGTCTTTACTTTCTCTTCTCGAACGGACAGACAGACACATTCATGCTCTTCCTCTCTCTCGGTTTTCACTGTACCTCTTCAGGGTAGGAGTACGAGAAGAGACAGAGGGAGAAAGAAAGAAAGAGAGAGAGACAGAGAGACTACATAGGTATGTTGTTACTACATACTACAGACGCTCGCTCTCGTGTGCTTTTGCCCGGATCGATGCAGATCTTCTACAATGTTGCTATTCTTCCGTTTTGCCATCCTCGTCCCGACGTGCACCTCCACACCGGCAACAATGTCACTGTCTACTTTCTCTCTCACACGCCGTTTTTACTCCAAGTCGATTATTCTCTATACACACTCACACCACTTTCTCTGTCGCTTCTCTCATATTTACCCACATTTCTCTCATTTGCTTCAATCCTTCTCTCTCCCTCTCTCTCTCTCCACGGATACGTTTTTTGAACACTCTCTATACTTTTTTCTCGTCTTTATACTTTTCACTCTCTCGTTCTTTCTCTCTCTCTTTCTCTCTTTCTCTCCATCCCGTCTTACGTCTTACGTTAGTGGGCAGGAAGCAAATATCCGATTTCTCCAACTACACACACAAACACACGGCCTGTATATCTTCTATCATTTGTGTGTGTGTATCTCCAAGTATACATACAAGTTGTTCTCTCTCTCTCTTTCTCTTTCTCTCTCTTATGAGTTTATTCACTTTTCTTCCTCTTCTTCTTCTTCTGCTCAGGCTCCTTCTCCTTCGACTTAGTGTTCCTTTTCTCTTCACTTTCTCCTGCCACTGCCGCTCCTGCTGATGCTCCTGCTACGTCTACTTCTACTGCTACTGCTACGACTGCTATTGAATATCTTTCTTCAAGTCTCCTTCGTCTGTATCCTACGGTATCCAATCAAAAAACGCATGCCAACTTGCATAATGACAGCTTATACATGTACATATGCTGGGACTGTCAACTTAGTCGGGCCAATACAATGTAGAGGAAATAAAATCTCTAGAGATATTCCCAGTCTATTTTCCCTTGTCATTCTGTCACGGAGTCCTCACTACCTTTTTAAAAAATATATATATCAAAATCACTTGCACTCAAACTCTGCCCATCATATTCCATGTGTATTCACACGCTATTATATCTGTATTATGTACTATGAGTGATGACTGAAGAGTTTTTATATACTCATTCCGATTTTTTATTAATACTCTTCTGAGTTTTTTTTTTCTACCCTCCTTTTACCTTTTTGAATCCCCGAATTATGAGGAGCAAATTGAGGATTTCTTAATCTTACTTTCACATTCAAGTCTTGAGGATTTGTATTAATTCTTTTTGCGAATTTTTTTGGGGATTTTGGGGATTTGAATAAAGTGCAGACATCATCGATACAGAAGTATTGTGAGTTTGTGTGAGACGATGGAATAAGAAGAAGAATAAGAAGAAGCAGAGGAAGAGTCACCAGAAAATTGTGAAAATCTTTGTTCGATTCCGGTAAATGAACATTTCCTTCAAAAGGTCACGTGTTCTCTCCCTGTGTGTCAACTGTCGACGTAAAGAAAATTGAAAGTGAAAGTAAAGGACAAAAGATGAAGAGGGTGTTTTTTATTTTTTTCTATGGAATATTCTATATGATTTGATTTTAGTTTAATTTTTTACTTATTCGGAGTGAAAGATGACAAGTTCAATTGTGTACATGGTGAAAACGTTCGTTCGTCGTCTATAGGAAATTATGTGGAAAGGAATATTATGAAAATATATACGCGCATTGAAACATTGGAGCATTGGAGTGAAAGTAATGCCACTCGTTTCCTCTCATCACATCATGTAGAATGTAGAATGAAGGTGTTTTGTAAAAGGGGGGGGGAAGCGAAAGAGTGCTTTCCAACTTACTTAATATGCCTCATTCAATGGAAGATTTTATGGGGATACAAATGGGAGAGATGGAGAGGTGGAGAATCTACAAGATCGAGGAGCATGCGGCTTTTAATTAGTACAATTTCTTTGAGCTCAAAAACTCTTTCGCTCCTTCTCGTCTTCGTCTTCGTCCTCATCTTCATCTTTATTTTCATCTTGGTTGTCATATTGGCATGGTGAAATGAAATACGAATATAGGGACTGATTCTCTCCTCCTCCTTCACTTCCTCTCTCTCCCTTATATTTACTCAAAAAACTTGATACACTCCTCATCAAACTTTGTTTGAACATAATGAGTTGTGTTATGAGAGCGCTAATCTAATACATTCACATTTCACATGTACATTTTCCTCCAGCACCCAAAACTCAATTCACACACACACACACACACACACACTTTGACTTAATTCTACTTAAATTAGGGGAGAACAGCTAAACGTTTAATACATTTTTATAGTTTTATCATACAGTTTTTACTGGCTCTGCTCACAATCCTCCTATATTTTTTGAACTGTTTATCTTTTTTGATTCTTTTAAAAGTCATTGGAATATCAGAAAATGTAAAAGAAATTGGACTGATTGAGGAAAATGAGGAGACATAAACTTGTTTCCAAAGGATTCAAGCATGCTTTTTTACAAGGTTTCAACTACATCAATGAATTCACTTTGCATTCCCATTTGTATGGATAATCTCATCACGCCCGGAGAAAATTACATTTCAAATGAAATTTTTATCCATTTTTAGCAAGATGACGATGACGACAAAGAAGCAGAAGTAGAAGAAGAAGCGAAGACGACGAAGGAAAAATAAAGAATCGATGAAAGATGATGAGATAAAACGGAAAATGTCTGACAATCACTTGCAAGTTTTGAGACTCTTCTTTTTTTCTAGTTTTCGGTCGTCTGATGGCATAATTTCCATCTGGATTTTCATTAGCATATTTTGCCGTTTGTCATTTGATATTCACTGGATTGGATTGGATTGGGATTGGACGAATATTGAATATTTGCATGATTTCTTTGATGATGTCATTAGGATCTTCTCTTCTCTGTCTCAGGGCGGACTTTCTCTCTTCTCCTCTCTTTTGCCTCCTCTCTCTTTCTCTTTTCAGACGCAGCCAATGGAAGAAAAAAATGGAGGGAGCAGCAGAAGAAGAAAAAAAAGGCATGAATGACAAAGTGACTCTTGTTTCTTTTGCTAGTCCGTGTGAGAGGGGAGGACAGATGTGTGACACTGACATGCGGTGGTATAGAGTAGAAAACTTTTGGGTTCGCATGATTGAGAGGAGACCGAGAGAGACAGAGAGAGAGACAGACAGAGAGAGAGAGAGAGTCGACGACGACGACGTCCCCCCTCCAAAGAAAACCCCACCACCAACAACCAACGAACAGCCACTCACCCACACAAACACACAGATCCCCACCATAGCAAATTCAACATGCAACGAAAAATAATCATAATAAATTATACATCAACAATCTCAAGGACTTTCTCCCTAACAAAATGATATGTAAACTAATGGGGTCAAAATATCTTCTCTCCTCTTCATTTCTCTCTCTCTCTCTCTCCCTCTCAAATTTTCAAAAACAAATTCTCATCTAATATCAATTCACATGACCTTTTTCTTGCCTCGCAAATATCGTATGTTTTCACGCGTTTATTTTTCCTGTGACATTTTTTAAATCCATAATTATGTGGACGACTCGACAGTATGTATCTGTATTTATCTGTAAAATGGAATGGACATATGTAATGTGTACGATATGATTTTGTTTGTTCGTTTGTGTGTAAAAGCCAATAGGGAATAGGGAAAGATACAGAGTGGATGGGGGAGGGGTGAGGGGGGAGGATAGGGATGGTCACATGTGCTCCCACAATTAATGTGGTAATGTTTTCGCCCGAGAAGATGATTGAAGTTCGTATATGCATTTAATTGTTGGGATTTATGATGAAATTTAGGAGGAAGCCGGGAAAGGCCGACTTTTATGAACGTTGGCGTTGAGCATGAAGAATAAAATGGAAGGAGAGAGAAATAGTGAGCGAGAGAGAGAAAGAGAGACAGGAAGGAAATAATGTAAATTGGGAGTATGTATACATTCAATGCAATGTATGTATTGTGTAGATTAATTAACAGGATCAAAGATTGATGAGTTATCCGTACGGATGGAGATTGGGATATTCCTCCGAGTTGAGTTGAGCGGAGTTGGAGCGATGTTGGCTCTTGGCTCTGGCCTGTATAGTTGTGAATGGTGATGGGA
Organism: Gisinianus flammeolus; assembly: GCA_034699125.1. Lineage (NCBI taxonomy): Eukaryota > Metazoa > Arthropoda > Collembola > Symphypleona > Katiannidae > Gisinianus > Gisinianus flammeolus. The sequence continues at coordinate 74,051 of JAIUND010000247.1, forward strand.
AATAGAGAGAAAGAGAGAAAGTTGAAGGTGGGAGCGAGATTGAGGCAAAATTTGGAACGCCGAGAGAAATTGAGAATGGCAACTACGAATGTGAGCATTTGACGGGGTCTGTACGAGTGAGTTTGTAAGATATATGTAGAAAGAAAGAGAGAGAGTGGGAGAGAGAGAAAGTAATTGTGTATGTCTGTATGTGGAAAGTGGATTAACTATGGGGAAAGTGAAGAGGGAAAGTCGAGCTGCTTTCACTACTATGAAGAGAACTCGTAGCATGGAGGCAGCTGTGCTTTAATGGAAGGTGACAAGCAGTCATACCAGTTGAGAATGGACGTCTCCGTCTCCTCGTCTCACTTCTCCTCTCCTCCACTCCACTCTTCACTCTCCACTCTCTATTCTATCCTCTCCTCTCCTCCATCTCATTCCATGTGTGTTCATGTCTGTGTCTGTGTGTGTGTGTGTGGACTGTTGAGGAGAGCGTGAGCATATTCTTTTCCCCCCTCGCTAAATGACTTGTTGTCCTCCGTTCTCATTATTGAGCGCTCCCTTCCGCCCGTGGACTTTAATATCCAATACCAATATCCAGACAAAATCACGGTTTGTCTCCAGACCCCGTCCGTCACATTCCTTCAGTCTCTAGTGAAAACTCAATTTGGACACGAGAGATTTCTCCCTCATGCATCCTCTATCACTTATTTTACACGCATCATCATCCTCTTTCTTCTTCCTTCTTTCATCTCTTCCTCAATTTACACTGAGGCTGACGCTGACGCTGAAAAGGACGAGGACGATGAAATTATGACAATACCCAAATCCTACCGTGTTTTTTTCCATTCATATTCTCCTCATTCATTTTGTACATGATTCATCTTCTCATTATAACTATTGTGATTTTGAGTGTGGAGTAGTGGAATTTGTTTTATCGTCATTTTATTTCTCTGACATTATTTCTTTTCATTGGGATGGCAATTGCATGACATGACATGACATTGGTTTGACTTTAAATGAGGCGTTTTGTTCTGGAATTCCGGGTCGCGTACGATATATTAATAAATAAATTGAGTGTACAGAGTGGAGATGTGGGGATTGGTGGATGGATATTGGTTGTGTCTGTGTTGGGTTGTTGGGTTCACATATAAATTCATAGTTGAGCATCAAGCTGACAAGCAGTCACTTCCCTTATTGACGACGAGGACAAAGAGGACGACAGCTTCCCGCTTCTCAATGCTCACACTCCTCTCCTTCTCCTTCTCATTCCTAACTGGCCCTCTCCCTCTCTCTTTCTCTCTCTCTCTCTCCCTTTCTTCCTTTCCCTCTTCTCTATCCGTATAGTGCTCCTCGTTTGGAAATCGTGGTCAGGCAGTCTCCTTCGTCCATCGGCAGACACTGACACAGTGTAAAGTACCAAGTACAAACTCCAGTACAGAACAGAACAGTCCACACACACGAAAAGACAAAGTGTCTGTAGATGAATGAAGGGAAGAAGAGGAGGCTCAGAGAAATTGAGGAACAACTATAGGATAAATAAATGGGAAGGAACGGAGGAATAGATTGCTTTGCTTCATATCAATCAATTATCTACATCTCAAAAGCATCAACAGACTACCGTCAAATCTACACCATCCGACTTTCTCTCTCTCTCTTTCTCTTGCTCCCTCACTGTCCTTCCTTCCTTCCTTTCTCCTCCCGTCCCTTTGTTTCCAACTATTAATATTAAATCCCTTCTTCTCTCTCTCGCTCTCTCTGGTTCTCGTTCTATTTCAAAAAATTCCTCGTCTTTGCGCGTCTCTGCATTGTGAATGCAAGTGAAAAAGCTTAAGGTTCTCATGCATGGTTGGCAGATTTGCAATGCTCTCTCCATTGATCACCAAAAGCTTGACAATGTAACTGGTAAGCTGGTGGGCATCAATCATATTCAACAAGGAGGAGATGAATTCCAATCCGAGTTTGAATTTGAATTCCATTGCACCACCAACCAACACATTAGAGTAGACAGACAGACAGACAGACGGACGGAGGAGTAGCTGCCTTTCCTGTCGCACCAACGACCTCCACTCTCCACTTTCCACTTTCCACTATCCAATCTGCATTCTGCATTCTGTAGCTCATATACACGATATATTACAGATATATTTATATACTCACCAACATATACGACCTTCCTTCTCTCCTTCTTTCTCGATAAAAAAATATTCGTTTCCCTCTCGCAAAAACACACATTGTATTAGTAGACTTTTACTCATTACTGTTTTGGGTGGAGAGGGATTTGATTGCTCTCACTGAAGAATGCGCGAAGGAGAGAAAGCTCATCAGATTTCCACGACTGGGAAACTATGGAATAATAAATAGTTGCTAATTAGTATAATAAAGTAATTGCCCCGGTAAGTTTGTTAGGGAGAAAGAGAGAGCGAGAGGAAGTGTATGTTTGTGTTGTTCATATGCAGGCAGGCAGGCAGAGAGGGGAGGTGAGCAGCACACAAAGGTTCAAGTTGGCAGGAATCGGTGAAGGAGTGAAATGAAAAGAGAAAGAGAAAGGGAAAGCAAATGCGAGAGAAGAGAATTTATTTGGAATTGTGAATTTGGCGGCTTACAGTTTTCCGTTTTCTCCTAAACAGATGAATGTGAGTGAAAGAGAGAGAGAAAGAAAGAGAGAGAGGGAGTGTGTGTGTGTGTGTGATATTTTGGTGGTATTGCTGGGTAGTGGGTCGATAAAGATCCTCCACTTGGTAGATGCGGCTGAAGTGGTGCGCAGAGCATGAGAATACGGGATTGTGAGACTCTTTACGAGAGAAGGAGAGAGAGAGAGGAAGAGAGAGAGAAGGAGAGAAGTAGACGGAGGTTAGTTGTGCTGACGTCGGGGAAAGCATCATGGAGACTTTCACCCGTTCACTCCAACTAAAGGGGACGACCAAGCCGGATTCGGATCAGAGCATTCGCCAAATAGTTACCACACTGAAAGGACACGTACAGGAGCCCATTTGACTCCCTCTGCCAATAACATCAGACACACACACAATATTTCTTTCCGTTTCTCTCTATCACACACATTCATTCTGTCTCTCTCTTTCCTCCAAAAGGAACCACTTTCCCATCTTTTTTCAATTTTTACACCCACCCATATTCTTTCCCCCACTTTCCACCGTCCTTCATTCAATCATAATAACAACAACCACCACAACAACAACAGCAAAAACAACAACAACAACACGAATTCTAAATTCAAAAAATCCTAATTCAACTGAACAAACGGACGGACAAACGGACAGGCCGACAGAGAAATATCTTTAGTTTCTCTCTCCCCTTGTTTATTTTTTGTTTGGACGATGGAGAATCATCCTTCACTTCGTCATCTTTTGTGAAACCCAAAAAACTGCTGGTTGGGAATTGTGTGCATTATTTAAAAAAAAAAAATTAAAAAACCCCCTGTGTTTCCGTTTACCGTTTTAACGTTCTGTTCTTTGTTTTTTTGGTGCCGTTGTTTGTGGGTGTGCTGTGCGAGTAAAAGTGAAACAGGCTGTTCCTGGGTTTTTGTCTCGTGGGCTATTTGAAAAAAATTGAAAAATGATCAAATGGACAGGGCAATAAAATAGTAATCCGAATAATTTTTGGGGGATATAATATAATAAAAGAAGGAGGAGGAGAAGAAGGGTGAAGGGAGAGGAGAGGGTGAAGTGAAGGAAGGAAGGAAGCACGTGTCCTCATTCCTATGTGCCCTCAGGGATCCTCAGAGAGACCACCGAATTGGGAGTGGAACTCAACAACAACCATCAACATCAACATTCCAATCCCAACCGATTCACCGACTCTCCATCAATCCAATCATTTGAATCTCTCTTCTGTATGAACTCGGACTCTCTTTCCATCCACCGCCACCAAAAAGGCAGCCCCCTCCCCCCTCCAAAAACACACACCACCAACTTCAAAATCATCAAAAAACACGCACAAAAAATACAACACCCATCGTTTTCCTTTTTCGCCGCACACACACCGGGAATTTGGATTTTGGAATTTGGATTTTTTGGATTTGATCCTACAAGAAGTTGTTAAAGGCGGTGCTTAAAAAAAATTTCCTTGTTTTCTCTGTTCAAGTGTCTCCGCGAGTTTTATACATGAAAAAATATCCTCAATTATCCATCACGAATAAATAAATGAATCCAATCAAATAAATAATATTAAAAGAAAAAACAAATGGTGTTCATTTCATATGGGAAGAAATAGTTTGGATTTCAGTTTGGATTTCCTTCATTTATTTTTGTACGAGTTCAAGTTTAAATCAAAATCAAAATCAAAAGAATATAAAAGAATAAGAAACAAATGTGAAAGTTGTTGAAAAAATGGGGAAGTGAGATATATTTTGTGATTGTTGGTGTGTTTTCTGGACTGGTTTTTTTTTGTGTTTTGTGTGATTGTTTTGTATAAGAAAAAAGTAAGATGGGTGACCAAAATACAGGGATTGGAACTGGAGGGACGTTCAAATTGTGGTCAAAATAATAATTATTGTCTTGATCTCTCCGTGGGGGATCCCTTTTTACATTTCCCATCTCACGACCACAACCAAATACAAAACGGATATACAAAATAATCCAGACAGTATAACAATTCAATTGTGAATTGACAAAATTGCAAATTGCGAAAGGAATCGGAAACAAAATAAAGGAAAGGAATCGCTGTCGATTTCATAGAGAAAAAGAGACAAAAAAAATAAAGGAAAGGAAAGGACGGACAGTGTTGGTGGGGAGGGGAGGGGGGAGAAAAGTGGAAAATAGAACCAGATCGTCAACCCCGGGAAGATGAATTCGAATTCATGATATGGCTCCGGATACCCTTGCTAGCAATTTTTTATTCTATTTTCTCCTCATCGTTTCCGGTATACTTCTGAGGCAAGGTAAGCCATCATCCACCCCCCTTTCATTCATTCATTCATTCATTCATTCATTTATTATCTTTCCGTATCTGTAATTGCATTTGAATCATCATGACTATCATCCGATTTCATCTTCCATCTTCCAACGCATATTTCTTCATGCGTTCGTTCTACGGAGAGTTTTAACAATCAAACTTCTCCTTTTTTTGATCTTCTTGGTGTTTTCTTGATAATATGATTTAATATGGAATTACGTCTTTAGAATCTCTAGATTCTAGAATAATAATAAAATGTTGCGTCTTTCTATGTATGGTGTAGGTGTATTGGGGGGAAATAGTGGGGGAAAGTTGGTGGCTCTCCATATATACATATATCTATATGAGAGTTGAATGTGGGATCTGGAATATTTATTTATACATCCCGTTGACTATCAGTGAAAACTGTCTTTCTGTCTTCCTTCGTAATGGATAAGTTCAGACGTGCAAGACAGACTGCTGACGTCCTAAATCGTGTACAGAAACAAACAGAGAAAGAGAAATAGAGAGAGAGAGAGAGAGAGAGAGAGAAACTCTTCCCGAGATCTCTTTGGCTATGAAAGAAGGACGACGAGGACTAGTCGTTGGATGTGTGCGAATCCCGATAGACTGAAGAGTCATAGAGATAGCGATAGAGAGAGAGAAAGAGAGAGAGAGAGAAAGAGAGAGAGAGAAAGAGAGTCTCCTCTCACCGCATGGGCATCATCATAAAACGAACGAATGGAGAAGAGGCTCCTTCTTCCCTCGTTACCTTATATATATATATATATGTGTGTGTGTGTGTGTTTGGGCATATGGAATTGAAGTAGCTATGTGTACATTTACAGTTCCTTTGGGTCACTCCTTCTCTCTATTTATAAATCATTGTGGACTGTAAACTCGGTGGCATTTTATCTGATCACAATGTTAACTCTTTACCTCATCTGCATTCCCTTATTCTTCCGGCCATTCCGCTGCTCCTCTTGTCACAGCCGAATTTCTCTTTGCAATTTACACTGGAAATTGGGATTGAGCGAGAGAGGACGAGAGAGAGAGAGAGAGAGAGAAAAGGATAAAGTGAGGAGGGAATGTTTTTCGAGGATTTATGTGCACACATTTGATGGAAATATAAATAAATAAGATGAGACAGGAACACCAAAATAAATACAAACGACTCGGTCGCAATTTTCCACCTCACCTCACCAATGCAATGCGATGCGATGGGATATGATAAAACGAGGATAACAAAGAGTCACCCCAAAAGAGGAAACAATACAACGATCCTTTCTTTTATTGTACACACTCTTGGTTTCTTCAGTTTTTTTCTCCTCTGGTAACAGAAATAGTTGTTGGGAGTGGATTCGACAATGAGCTCGTGGAAATGGAAAGTCTTTCGATTCCTGTATATATTTGGAGAGATTATTTGAATTTTCTGGTATTAATTTTCCATTCATTAACGTACTGGAATTCGTTCCCTCGTTCCAACTTTCCATGCCCCTACTTTGAATTCCTTTCCCATTTTGCACCATAGCGATGCGTGTTGCACTCGAGAGTTGGTGGAGATGGAGAGGTGAGCGAGGAAATGAATATCTGTAGACAATTTAGAATTTCCTTGAGATGGATTTGGTGGTTGAGTGATTGTGTGGTTGTGTGGAGAAGAGGAGAGGAGAGGAGAAGGGAAGAGGAGCCGGAGGAGGATGCTCCTGCTCTGACTTGAAATGGAAATGAACGGGTGATTGTTTAAAGGGGTCGGAGGAATACTATTCAGTTGAGTATTCAGTTGATGCAACTGAGAGAGAGAGAGAGGATTCGAACATTGCGTATTCTTTGGGTCGTCCCTGTCTCTCTGTCTGATCTGGTTTGTCTGTCTTTGGGTATTTTGGTTCTGGTTCTGGTTCTGATTGTACCGTGTTAGTTGGAGGATCTGTATTTGCAGTTGGATATGTGTAGATGGGAGGATTTCCATGGGTTTTGGGGGTATGATCGCTTAAGAGGGAGCGGAAGAAAGTCTAAACAATCAATCCCGCCTGTTCCTCTATTATTTATCTCCTTAAATTCATTCTCCATGACATTCGCATTCTCTTTGACTTGATCTCCTTCTTCTTCTTCTTCTCCATTTTCTTCTCTCCTACTTAAAGCTCCGTCTCTAAAACTCTTCACCAGACAAGACAATTCTGTCTCTCTCTCTCTGTATTTCGTCTTCTCATTCTCCTCCAGTCAGACTGGAAACAACATTATACTTTCATACAATGCTCAACTTTACATAAACTATGCATGCCCATTACCTTCCTCTCACCATACCTTCCTTCTCTCGTCAGCGACCTCCAGTTCATCTCTCTCTTTCTCTTCATTTCCTTCCCTCTCATTTTTAACTGAAACAGAACATTTGACTTCCGTCCATCCTCCAGTCTCTCTCTCTCTTTTTCTTTCTCTCTCTCACTATTCCCCATCTTAAATTAGCTACAATGCAAAACCTCCCTCACTGCCATTTTCCTCTCTTAAACCTAAACCTACTTTTTTTAATTTCGTTCCGTGGTAATTGTGAGTTTCCTTTCTCTCGTTTTCATCCTCATCCTCATGTGTACTCACAATTCCTAATTCAATGCAACTCGTATAATTATACAGATATGGTGAAGGAAATCTCTCGTCCATTGTTTCCTCATTCATAATCACCTTTAAGTGTTTTGAGTGGAAATATTAAATTAAATATAATTGAGAGGGCAGGAGTTTGGAGTTTGGATTTTGGATTTTTGAATGAAGCTATCAAAATAGCAACTCTATATACAATAAATCAAGGAAAGTTGGTAGTTCAAATTTATGTGAAGTTGCCCTTTTTTGGGGGTGGGGATAAATTTGGAAGGGAATTGAGAAAAGAGAATGTGAATGTGAATGGAGAAGGGAATTGGGATTGGGATTGGAATTGGGGGGAGTGACAAGAGTTGAAATTAAGAATCGCTGCCAAATGTCAAATGAACGACAGGATGTTTTGGATTTGAAAACTTCATATGGATCTCATCATTTCAGTTTCAGTTTTAGGGTTCGAGCATGGGAGAGGAGAAGAGATGGTGGTGGGTGGGGGGAGGGGAAAGGGTGAGTCAGAGTGAACTAGAGAGAAAAGGGTAGAAATTATGAGCTGTCAAATTGTTTTTAGGTGACAGGTTAAAAATGCTTTTAGCTCCGGTGAAATTTGACACGTTTCCCTGCCAACTGTTTCCTTGAAAAACACGGTTGAGTTTCCGGCTGGTTGAGAGGACTCAGCTTCAGTTTCCCCACTCATTCTATCTCTCTCTCTCTCTTTCTTGCTCCAACTACTGAGTAGTTACTCCAAGTTGAGCTTCTCGCGGATTTATACACTTGGACTTTTCCTTGGTTTTCCATTCTCGGATTTTGGCTTCATTTTTTTCTTTTTCGTCTTCTTCTTATTCTTGAGCTGACTTGTGAGTTTGAGCGTGAGCGTCTGGTAGAAAAGACTTTGAGTAGAAACAACATTGAGACTACAGATGAAAATATGAGCGAGAACTTAATCTGTAGATGGGCAGAGACACACCGTTATTTATATTGGCAGTCAGAGAGAGAAAAAGAGAGAGACAGACAGAGAGAGAGAGAGAGAAAGAGAGAGAGAGAAGGAAAGAGGACGAGTGTGAAAACTCACCTTTTTGTGAAACTCGATCTTTCGTTCGTCTCGTGTTTTTTATGAGTTTGTCCTGGGAAGATTGAGGATTGCCACAGAGACACAGAAAAATAGAGAGAGAGAGAGAGAGGAAGTGGGCTATTTGTTAGGTTGGACGATGGCAGAGAGAGAAAAGGGAGGATCATGTGTGTGTATGTGTGTGTGTGTGTGAATGGGAAAACTCATTCTGGTCTCCTCCGCGTGCGGCTCGGAACTTTTTAAAGGAGGGCATTGAGGATTGGAATGTACCGAAAGTGTCATTATTTTTTGAACCTGAACCTCGTCTTTTGCATTTCAAATGTTATCTTTCACCTCGCCGTCGACTCTCTCTCTCCCGATAAAGTTTTACGTTCTCCGAGAAGAAGGAGAAGACGAAAGAGAGAAGAGAAAAGGGAAGAGGGGGAAACAAAATCCAAAGTCCAAGTGGAAAGGTACAAGTGCGCATTTAAATGTCCTAATTTATGGCACACCATTTCTCTTGCATATTATTCTTTTCCTATTATCTCCCCCAAGCAAGCACAAGAAAGCAGGAGGAGATCCAATGAAAATTTCTATTTCTTAACTATTCCAACATCCGCTTCTCTTCTCTCCTCCCTAAATTCTCTTGAACTGCACTAATGCGAATGCGAATGCGAATCCTCGCACTCACACATTTATCTTCCATCCAAATTCTACTTGGTAAATTTTCAAACCATTTCCTCTACACGCGACCATCCTGGATCCATCCAAATCCTCCCACTCTCTCTCTCTCTCACTCACTTCCTAATGTCAAATGGAGAGAGAGAGAGACCATCGGTTGTTCCCCTCATTCCCCCCTCCCCAACTAAACGCACATATTTTGTCCCTCATGCCGCCTGCACCTGCCGTCATATATGAGCTCCTCAGTAACGTAACACAGCCCAAAGCTCAGAAAATCATCCAACATGAAACATCCCCCAAAAAAGTTGCCCAGTCTCAGAAATATGTGATTTAAATTTAATACCCATGACAAAAAGATCAACTCTTAAAGTCCTAGGGAAAATTCATAAGGCTGGTCGGTGAGAGAGAGAGAGAGAGAGAGAGGAGAGAGAGAGGAGAGAGAGAGGAGAGAGAGAGGAGAGAGAGAGGGAGAGAATGGGAAATATCGGTATGTGAGAGGTTGATGCTGATAAAAACAGATATAAAAAGTGTCTGAAAGAACGTTGGGGATTTGTAACGGGAGTTGAGGTTGACTCGAGGAGAATGAGTGACAATTAGAATATTCTTATGGGCTGACGTGCATTTAAGGAGTATACAAAAAGCTCATGATTGAATATGTGAGCATGATTTGAGATGTAAAGATTGAGAGTGTGAGTGTGAATGCTTGTTTGCGGTTTCCTGGGAAAAGTTTGCACAATTGACTCGTTCCATCTGTTTAGTTCAGGAGCCCAACGAATGCCCCCACACAATCATATTTTCAATGCATCTCCTTCTCATTCACATTCTCGCTTCCTCTTTCATTCTCATTTTCCTTTTAGTTTTCATATTCGTTTTCCCTCTGGTTTTGATTCTGTACTTGTTGTTGCTCTCTTTCTGTCTCTCACTCTCTTTCTCTCTCTCTCTCACACACACACACAATGTTTATGAGTGTGAGATGGGATGACAATTTGAAATGCGGCTAGTCATATTCCCGAGTTGATCCATTCACGTTGTCGGTCGGCATGTGAATTGTGAATCGAAATCTCCTCACAACCAAATCCCACTAAAGCAGACGAAGAAGAAGTAGAAAAAAGAGCAGGAGAGTTTTTTGGGGGAGTTCAAGTGCGCTAGTGCGAGAATAAGAATAAGAATACGAATGCGAATAGAAAAATACAAATACGAAAATACCGACAAATCTCTTTGAAAATCCCAAGGAAAACCCGCCTATGCTTCATGCTTTAATGTTATCTCTCCAGTTCTCTTCCTTTTTCCTTTCCCCACACTTCTTTTCTCCTCTGCTACTACAGAATCGGCATGGAATTTTTTCGTTACCATAACTTTTCACCATTTACCATTGAACTCTCTCTCTCTTTCTCTCTCTCTCGCCCTCGCTCTCGCTTTTCTTCTGTCTGCCTCTTTCTTTGCAGCTCTAGTGTGTCGAAAAGTACACAATACACAAATGACAATAAAAGAAATGGCTCAGACAGTGTAAAAATCCTCTCCCCCCCAAAAACTAAATTCTTTCCTGTTAAATTCTCCACTCTCCACACACGCTACTGCTCTGTCCTGTTTTCTTCTCCTTCCTCCAGCTTCCATCCGTATTTTATATCCCTTTTACTAAGTAAATATTTCATTTCCATCTCATCTCTTTTTGTACTTTCTTCCTCCACACAAATTTGGAATTTCCCACATAAATATGTCCCAATCCAAACAAAACGTCAATGATGCCATTTTTATTTTTATTCTTATTTCCCTTCCAAAATCCATAATTCACAGGACACAGGAAAAAATAGAAATATAGAATGTGGAAATGAATAGAGGAAAATGGAAATGTTAGGAGTCATTTTGGACTCCCTCAGATTTGTGAGATTGGAATCTGTAATTGTAATAATTTCTGTCATTATATTCTGGCTGGGGAACGGAAGGGAGAAAGAAAGAAAGGGTAAATAAAAATGGAAGAGTGGTGAAGAGAAAAGAGGGTAAAGAGTAAATGGGGAAAGTGGGGGGGGTGGGGGGAATTCGTGATTAGAGGAAGCAGAAGACGTTTTTCAAGTTAAAGAGTGCAAGATATTTAAGACTGTTGATGGGGCACATAAAAACCTCTATCGTCCAAAGAGAAATAGAGAGAGAGAAGAGAAAAAGAGTGGAGAGGAGGTGGAACAGGCTGGAGACATAGAAAGTTTAATCTCATTAGAAGTTTGTGAATAATCTCATTGTGGATGATGATGAGGAGGGAAGAAAAAGGTGGATGAGAGTCTTCTCGGTTGCCTTCCTCGACTCTTCAACTCTTCAACTCCTCCACACTACAATCCTCTATTCTGCTTTCACTTTGTCCTCTGAACTTCCACTTTCGTTTTCGTTTTCACTCTCCCAGCAGTTGGAGTCATCATTGTGGTGGTGAGTTGTGCTCGTTGTTGTTCCAGTGTTGTAGGGGATTGTGAGGAGTCGGCAATTATGGAGGATTCCAGCTGCATGATCCTCCCAACACATTTCCCCACCACTTGAAACTCTACAAACTGTACAAACTCTCGTCCCCACCGCTCTTTCCTTCCTCTTTTCTTCCTTCTTCCTTCTCTCTTGTGGGATGTTTGTGAACTGGGATGACTTTTGAGACTCGGGCGATCCCGTTTGGATAGTTTTTCATGATGGAAATCTGTCGACGAGAGAGGAAGACAACGATGACGACTGGCTTCCTTCATTCCTTTGTCAATTGGTGAGTTTCCAGTTTCAGTTTCCAATGTGACCTGCAGACAATTTTTATATCTACTCAAAGTCGAAACCCATGATCATGGTCATTGTCATTGTCATCGTCATCGTCATTGAGGAGTAGAAAGAGAGAGAGAGAGAGTTGCGTTGGGTGATTCAATAGGGAATAGGAGAAGAATGGGGATTGTCGATTGTCGAGGGTACAGCAAAGAAGAGAGAAACAGAGAGAGAGAGAGAGGAAGAGAAAGAGAAGAGTTGGTAATGTCTCCTCAACTTTCTCCCAGTTGAACGACTGAAGAACTGTAAACTTTTTATCTTGATGGCTCGCTGAAGCTGTAACAACTTGTCTTCTGCTTTCAAACCAACCACTAACATTGAGCACTTATTTCAACTATCGTCCGACCAATGCATGCAGTTCAATGCCAGACCAGACCATGCAATTCCCAACCACTCGCTTCGCTACTTTGGCTCACTCACGACTAGTCAACGACTCGTAGATGGTAAATGGTGATTGCTGGGTTTCTGGGTGGGATTCAGTCGGGGAAATCTCTCTCTCTCTCTCTCTCTCACTTTCACTCTCTTGCAATACTCCAAATTCCTTCAACGACAATGCTTTCTTTCTTCTCCTTTTTACTTTTTGGCCTTAACGGTACCTCCTTGCTTACAACAACAAGAACAGAGAGAGAGAACGAGTGAGCGAAAGAGATGGAGGAATCAATATTAGTGTGAAATAACGGAAGGAATTTAGCCTGAATTTCTTGGCACCCATTATCACATCACTACACTCGACTACAGCCAACATAACGATGCCATGACTTTTCTCTTTTCTTTCCCTTTTTCTTTCTCTTTCTCACTCTCTCTCTCTCTGCAGTACGGAAACCTCTTGCTCGACTCCAATCCAAAAATCACTTTCTCTCAGTCTCTGACTCTGCGGAACCTTTCCAATACGATTGCTCTTCCATTCCCGTATGGGATTTATAGGGGACTATTTATGGATTATGGAAGTTTAACAGAGGGAAGAACAAGGAGGATTTTCGTTTGCTGGCAAATACTTCATTGACGTCAAGAACAGAACAGAGCCGGCTCCTTTTTGCTCTTTTTCCTCCGTCGCCGTCAACTTCATCGGAAGTGCGAGCAACAACTTTTGGAGTTCCCACTTCCAAAATGCAGAAGGTCGTAAAGTAAAGTAAATTCTTGCTCCTGGAATCATTTCCACATCCACATGTCTCTTCATCGGCATAATTATACATCACCTCCACCAAACACACAAACACACACACACTTTTTTTATAGCTACATCCACAGGACAATAAACAATAAACAACAAATCCTACGATTATTCTCCCGCATCCCCAAGACCCAAAACTCAAAACCTCCATCTCGCTGTATAATGTTGGAACACACACACGGCAATGATCTCATTTCCAAAATGCCTCCTTTATCCATTTCCAAGTTATTCAACAGTTCCAGCTAAAAGCACACTCCACGTCTATTTTAATTCGTTAATCTCCAGAGGGAAATAAGGAGAACTTGAAAAATTAGAGTTTTGATTTGAATATTTGGTTTTATTGAGGGAGAGGAAGAAGAGAGGAAATGAGAATGAGAGAAAGAGAGTGGAAGATAAAAGGATACAATTCCACTAGAATAATTTTAAATGGTAAAGAGGGTGGGAGGGAAGAGGAAGAAAAAGAGAAATAGAAAAAGAGAGAGGAAGAAAAGGGAGAGGAAGAGAAAGAAGAAGAAGGGAGAGAGAAAGAGAGAGAGAGAGGGAATGTTTGCAGTTTGTGCTGGGTGATAATGATTGGGAAATTAGCTGGAGTGGGAATGGAGAAGAATGCATGCAGATGGCTGGGAGAGACTCCTGTGTAAGCAATTGTGGGCTACACAATGGGATTGAACGTGCAATGGCAATAGCGATAGCGATGATTTGCACTTGGTTGAGTTCTCTCTCTCTCTCTCTCTCTCTTCCATTCTCTTCTCATCTCATCTCATTTACTCCTGTGCCTCCCCGCCCGCCCAACGTTTGTTCCTCGTTCCCGTGTACAATATTTCCTTGTGACTTCTCCTCCAGAAGTATAGAAGGTAATGGAATGCCCATGCTTCACTTTCCCTTTCCCCTTGGATTTCCCAGACGACCGACGACTCCATAACATCCAAACCGGGAGATGTATCCAAGTAGTAGTTGGTTATGATACGCTCTTTGTTTCTCTCTCTCTCTCTCTTTCTCTCTGTCTCTCTCTCTCTGACTATGTGTGTGTTGAGTTGAGTTTGGTTTGCACATGGGATGGTGAACATGGAGTTGGGTTTGTGTGGATGGCTATAAGATTATGAGGAGTGTATACAGAGGCAGGGGAATCAGATGGAATTGAAGCGAATGAATTGAATTGCTGGCTGGAGAGAACATGAACAAGAGGAGAGCGAGAGAGAGAAAGGGAGAGAGAGGAAGAGGAAGAGAGAAAGAGAGACATTCCTCCAACTTGTTCTTCAACAGCCCCTCTATTTGTCTTTAATTATTGCCCCTTTTAGCTTCCAGCCTTCCGCTTATGCTTATGCTTATGCTTATGCATATTCTCATTTCTATGCTCATACTCGCTTTCCCTTCCACGTTTTCGTTCACAATAGAGTTTTGTGTGTACTCTCAGACTTTCCCTCCTCATCATCCCCCACTCCGTCATTCATACACACAGCGTTTTTTAAACACTACAAATAGGCATGAGAGTCACGAAAAAAATCTACTACTTTGCTTAAATTGCAATCTTGACAAAAAAAACAAATTCCATTGTATGTAATTCCTTCTCATTTTTCTACCGTTTTTCCCATCGTATTTTCTCCCTACTTCACATTTCTCCCTTCGCCGCCGCCGAGAAAGCGAGTTCTAATCACATCAGACAAACTACCACTCGAGTTTTTTCAAAAACAAAAACAATTGAGAAATGAAAAAAGTTTTGAATTTAATATCTGCTTTCCCTTCTTCGTTTTCTGACTTTCTCGCTTCTCTACGGAAATTCTGTGGGCAATCCAAGATCTTTCTCATTCTCTCCAGTAATTGACAAGGATTAAAAAATTATTTACATTGCCCCGTTTTATTATTATTATTATGATTATGATTACTATTATTATTATTATTATGGGGGAGCTTAGTTTGGTTCATTGTTTTTTCAATTTCATATGCCTCATTTACCATAATTTAACATCATTTTGAGAGAGAGAGGAGTTTTAATTAATTACGATAATTTTAGATAAGAGAAAACATTTTGGATTATTTTGTGCGTGAGTGATTCGGTTGGTTGGTTCTGGATGGGACATCTGCCGGCCGACTTTCTTTGAGGGGAAACTGTCGGATAGTTTTTTTTTTTTTTTTTATGCGTTTTCCCAACATTTTCTTGTCCGAATGGGAGAAAACAGATGAAGATAAAGATGATTATACGAAATGGGGGATTTTTTACACGTGAAGGAACAAATGAAATGTCCTGTTGAATTAGCATTAGAATTCACCACGAATTTTCCGTTGTTCCGTACAGACGTTTTGGAGGCACAGTCTCATTTTTTTGTGTGAAGCTGGAAGAGAAAGCGAGAGAAAGCGAGCGAGAGAAGAATACGAGGAAAGTATTTTTGAAGAAGGAAAGCGGAAAGTTTGTTTTTGTTGGGTTGGTGAATAATATTAGGGAGTAAGTACGAGTAAAGTAAAGTAAAGTAAAGGAAGGGAAAGGAAGGAAGGAGAGGGAGTGTGAATATCTGAGTGAGGAATGAGGAGAGTGAAATGAAGATAAGTGAGAAGGGCAAATTAGAAGGGAGTCAAATGGGTTCATTACAACCGCTGGGGTATTCTAATCATCTTTAGCTCTAACCTCCGAACTTTATAACTTTGATTAATTTCTTCATCACTTTTCCAACGGGAAAACTCTTCTTCTTCTTCTCCTTCTCCTTTGCCCGTACACACTCACTTTCTCTTCGTCTGCCTCTCTCTTTCCCCTCACATTCACACACACACACACACACCGTACACACGGTGGCTCATGTTTATGAATTACGTAATGAGCTCATTTCCACTCACATTATTTATCTTAGCCAATTTATCAGGGATTGTTCATGTTTCTTCTCCTACTGCAGCTGTTTTTGTTGTTGGTCTTAAAGTTGTGGAACTCTGCCCTCCCCTCCCCTCCTATCTCCCACCCTCACTCTTCCCCAAAATTCCCCCACTAACAATTTACGATTCTCCACACCTACACTCATTTATTGTTTCACATTTATGCTCCGACTCCAAAAACACAACAACAATCTCTCATTTAATTTCATCGCTCTCCATATTTTTTTTTCTTCAACGAACGGAACATATAAAAAAAAAAGTAAAAGTACTTTTTCCTAATTTCACATTCAAAAGAAAGTGAGAAAAAAAACTTTTCCTTTTCTCCATCAAAAACAATATGTAATAAAACAAACAGGTTGGGGAAGAAAAGGGAGAAATGGAGGGAATTTGGAGTCTAGGAAATGATTAGCTAATCTCACAATTAGACAAAGTCTTTGGTTTTGGAATTTGGAATTTGGAATCAGTGCGACAAATTGAAGGCGGAGCTTAATGCATTTGGATTAAATATTGACATTACATTTTTCTTCTTCTTCGTCTCCTTCTTTTTGAGGGAGGATATTTTTTTGACAGATCATTCGTATACTTATTCCTTTTTCTGGCTCCCTCACCTTCCAATCCACATATTGTATTTAGCATCAATGAATTGTAAATGGTGTCCTTTAAATTTTGGGTAGACATTTGGTGGTGGTGGGGAGAGGAGGGGGAGGAGGAGGGAGGGAAAGTGTTGGGTTATTGATGGGGGTTTACCGGGTTCTTTTTTTTGGGGTCCCAAGTTAAACGTTAGGAAAATATTTGGTGACTTGTGAGGAGTGAGAGTGGAGGAGTCGTTGGTGCGGTGGGTTGATAAAGGTGGAGATAAAGATGCAGTTCACGTATGATGCAATCAATAATTCAAGTCTCGATAGCATCATAAATTTACTTTCTTTTTACATTAGATTAACGTTAGTTTTCTCTCTTCTTCTTCTTCGACTTCTTTTTCTTTTTCTTTATTCACCTCCCGCCGGATTGCCGGATGGATCTTCATAAACTCGCTCCCTGTCTCTTCCCTCTCCATATTTCCCGACTTTCCATTTCCCAGGTGCACAAGGGAGCTCATAAAATTCTGAAATATTCTGACGAGTCTCAAAACTCTCAAAAACCAAGTCCAACGTGGAACATTTCATTGGTTTCCTCCTGTTTGAATGACGTGAAGATGAGGAGAAAGTCCAACTCCAAATGGACAGACTACAAATATTAGTTTGGTATTGTTGAAGTTGTTGTTTTTGTGTTTGTGTTTGTTTTTGTTGTCATGACCTCATGACTTTCCAGTTGTTTGCCCCTAACCAAAAAAAGGTGAGGAAACAGATGCTGACAATGTGGAAATTAGTGAATTTACGGAATTTGGATGTTGTGTGGACTGTGATGTGTGTGGTGGGTGGGGAGTGTGAGGATGTGCATGGAGAGGAAAGGAAGGCGGTTGTTGGATTAGTTGAGAGGGGAGGCTGATTATACCAAGCGAAAAATTCCCGTATTTCACCATTCAACCATTTTCTGTTATGACAGTTCAAATGGATTTCTCTGCCACTAGAAAATGTCTATTTCCAGCTCTAGATTGGACTATAAATGAAGATTATGCTGACTGGAAATCCAGCAAAGGATCTGGATCTGGATTTTACACACACACATAAGCATACACAGGTCGTTTTCGTTTGTCGTTCTCATTCTCATTCTTCTCCTTTAGTCTTGGTTTCCTTGTCGCTCTCTCTCTCTCTCTCTCTGGTCCTGGTTCTGGTTCTGGCTCGGGTTGAGGCTGTCGTTGAAACTATTGGGATTGAGAAACAAATAGTGGAAGCTCATAGAAGAACGATAGAACTCTGCCTCCTCATTGCATATCGCCCAGACTATGCTGTTCCATATAAAAATGAGGAAGGAATTGGCTGTAGCCAGCGCTTTCTCTCTCATTCTCTCTTTCTTTCTTTCTCTCTTTCTCTCTCTCTCTCTCTCTCTCTCTCTCTCTCACTCCTTTTTTCGTTTCTCCTCTTTTTCGATCACTTGACGCTCCAAT